>DWKA01002068.1:0-11227 GCA_018249155.1 Panoquina ocola ocola
TGTGGGAAAGCTGGATCTGTTGTAATTGTGACCACTTCATGTCCACGTTTCACTAGTTCTTGTATCAACACTCTGAACACCACTTGGTGGCTAACTGATGGTGTTGGGAACACTCCTAAAATTTTCGCGGCATCCACCATAAATAATATTGAAACAAAATAGAATGTCAATAATTTTAACATTTTAATATTTTTTTTTAAGCGGTGCACTTATTTTTATATCTATCACAATGTAAAACAATATTAAACTGGACACTACAACCTTTTATAATATGTTCACTTTTAAATCAACTACACTTGTCATCGTGATCGTGCAAAACTACAAGATAAGATAATTAAGTAGTTAGTTGTAATCACGGAACAGAAAAAAGGTATAATAATGATCGCCGCGTGAGATGTCTTGGGAGTATACTAGTTACTATAATTATTTATCTTATATCACCACGTGTATAGCACGATGGACAATATTCTTTATGAATAGATATGTATTATCATATCAGTGTAGAATTATCTGTATCACGAAACTAAATTATATAAAACTTGGCGTATTCTAGACACATGGTAGGTTTTCGGCCAACATCTGCGGTAACAAGAGCGGCATGCTGCCAATGTGTATATTTAGATAAACTATTTCAACTACATTTTACTGTAATATGGTTTAAAATTACGAGTTATGATAAACATAACAGAATAAATGGGGAAAGTAGAATAATAGGGATCTGCTACAGTGATATTCATTCAAAGTGTAACAGAAAGGGTTTTATCAAGGCCGTATAGAAATGATTTAATCCTAACTGCACTACTCCACAAATGTTGAAATGATTTTGGAATGGAACGGTTTTCTGATGTTCGAGGCAGGAAAGCAGATTTGTTTCCTCAGAGTAACAAAACAAAGATAGTGTAATGATTTAGAAAATAGATTAGTGATAAATGTTTTGATAGCATTGTTTTGTACTTATTGAAAAAACAAAACATCTTACAGAGATAAACGATAATAATTGTAGTCAATACAAGTTGAGTGGACGAGAAAAGACAATACAGAAAATTATTTCAAGAAACATACTGTAGAAAGAACAATAAGACACATATAATACAACATGCAAATTGTAACTATTGGATGGATTTTATGGATGTTAAAAAAATACCTAAAATGTACAAAATTAGGAACAGATTTAATTTATATATTAGGCATATATTATATGCCTGAAATAATTGAATGGCAATTACCATACGATAAGTAAGTCTAAACCTATCAGCTCATTATTATACAGCTATTATACAACTTAATCTAAGCCTATTAGTACACACCGGTATGATAGGTTTATAACACAGGTTGATCAGCACTAGTAAAATTGTACCCAGAAGTGAACCATGATTTTTATTTTGTACAACCTATTATATTATTCATTGTTGATATAAGGATAGCTTATGACTTGTATTACATCTAAGATTTCTTTATTTTTTTGTTGCTCAAAGTTTTCTTTATCAATTCAACCAAAGAATAGAGAGTAGCAAATATTATGACGACTGAAGTACAGACGCAAGTGAGTGTAATGAGAACAAGTTTCAGTTCATAGTACTCGGCCCAAGGCATGCCGGCGGCCGGCGAGCGTAAGTGGCGCCCTCCGTGCCGCAGTGCGTACTCCGTCCACCAGATGGCGCGCTTCAACGAACTCTGCGGCTCGTCGTGTATTATCGAACGTAGTCTTATCACATTCTCACGATAACTGCAAGTTAATAATTGCATGTGATTGCACTTATAGTAAACAATATTAACCACAAACAGACTCACACACATAGTCATATACAATGCACACATCGTCGTTGCGCGTGCATAAGTCGCTATGTGTTATTTAGTGATTTTCAGTTTGTTCGGCTTTGAATGCAGTTTTAATCTTTTGGAAGTCATATATATTTAAAGAATTACAGAAAGTAGGTATGTGACATTAATACGTCGAAAGTTCCAAGATGACACGTTGTTTTTGATGTCTCCTGTAAAATTTACAAAAAACACATAGCGACTTTTGCACGCGCAGCGACGACATGCAATTTAGCCAAACAAGAGCGTATAACTCACGGTTTAACTATAACAAATTTACGAAAAAATTATAGGATAAACATAGCAACTGAGTTTATCGTCTTCATGATTACTTCATAGACAACACAACAAACAAAAAAGCGATGACTTAATGCATCCTCAAAATTATTGTTTCATTAATCATTAACAACAATCACGCCTTAAACCCATGCCATTCCAGAAATCCCAGAATATTAAATATCTTTCCATAATACTTGTACCTTTTGTCTTCAATAACTGTTTCTATAGCTTTCTTTAATTCATCTCCAGTGACAGTAAATATGTCTAATTTTAAACCTATTTTGTGTTTGAGATACTTTTCGGCATTGTAAAATTGATCTGCTAGTATTGGAAAGGCAATTAGAGGTACCCCGGCATCGATTGCTTCATCAGTAGACTGAAGACCTGCTTGCGTTATAAATAGTTTAATAGCTGGATGATCTGAAATAAAATTGTCATTGTTGTGAATAAGATACACTATACTGCCAGTATAATTTTTTTTACAGCCACGATACAAAAAAAATCTGTTAACTTCATGTAGCAAAGTTGTGCTGTGGTTCAACCTAATAAACCAAGGGTAGAAGATTTAAAACTATCTAGTGTATTATTTAACTTACGAAGTAAATCCGATTGTGGGACCCATTTGACAACTTTAACGTTCTTTGGACATCCGTGAATAGTTTCCGCGTCCCACTTCAATAAAACATCATAGGGTAGTTTAGCAAACACGTCCATTAGCATGGTCGTCTTCTGGTCACCCAACAATGAGGATTGGATGTGTGACCCAAGGCTCATGTAAATTACTCCATTCTTGGATGAATCCAAGTAATATTTCAGATCCTGAAAATGTTAAAAGCGTTAATACTCTTTTGGCTGATAAAAATTAAATTGATTATTTTCATTACCACTATGACTTTTTTCAGAATTCATTATATTTATTCCGTGTCGCAAGGGCTACACTCTTTACTTATATGCAAAATCATCAACCATGATTCTTTCAACATCATTACAGCATTAAACAATAATATAATTATGTAAACCTATTTATTTCACTATGAAAGCTATTAAATTAATATTGAAATATATATTTTTTTAATAGATAGTTTACCTCTGGAAGCTCTTTATAAGATTTTTGATGAATTCTTCCCAAGTATATGACATTTGGTGGCACTGGCTGATTATCAGACCAGATTGGATGTACATTTAGAAAAAACATATCAATATTACTAGTTAGTTCTCTTAATGTGGGCACATCGGGACCAAACAGTCTTCTTAACATTTCGTTCTCAACACCTTCAAAGTGCCTATGTAAATATTCGTATTTTACATGTTTCCATAGCTCCACGAATTTCTCTGTAATTGTTAAATTGTAAATCTTCTGATGAAACACAGAGGGATAGAGTAAAGGATGTGTCGGTGCTCCGCTAGCAAAGTCCATTCCCAACATCATCCCAAAAGAACTGACTGAAATCACAGGTGCTTTGAAGAAATGTGAAAATATCAACGCAGTTCTTGTAATTGATTCTATCATTAACAAGTCAAAATGATCACTTTTGTACTTTAAGATTTCTTGAACTTTTGCGGTTTTAACAATTTCTTCAACTGTTTTATGGAATATATTGTAACGAACCTTCATTTGATCGAAAAGATCATCTTCAAGTTTCAGCGTTGCTTTAATATCACGTGCAACTCCAAAACATACATCGAATACATCAATTTCTGTTAGATTTTGTGGAGGTGGTTCTTTTAGTAATTCCGGCTTTGCAGTTATCGCGACAACTTCATGTCCACGAGTAACAAGCTCCTTTATTAGTTGGCTAAAAACTACTTGATGACTTAGAAGTGGCATTGGAACTACTACCAATATTCTTGCTGCTTCACAATTAAGCAGCAAATATAGAAATACAAAAGCAAATAAATACTTGTTCATATTTATCACAAACTGAGAATGAAGAAAAATTTGTAATAAAGGATATTAAGGCAGGTCTTAAAGATAAGGACTTGAAGTAATATTATGATAACAGGTAAAAGTAGTTTATTACAGTTTGCTTTGGTTCTGTTTTAAAAATAATATCATTATTTATGGAAATTGAATGACTTCAGGTTATATTTCGTGGTCAATCATTTTTATAGACGTACATATATTTCCCTTAAAATTTAAAACTTAAGTATGTCTTAATCCATAGGATTAAACATAAAAAAATCTCTCACATTATGATGTTCATCATGATGTATTTTTATGTTTTAAAAACAGTTTTTTCACGATAGTATGTTGTTTTAGAAACAGATATTTCCAATTTGATATATTTTTAACAGTACGTCTTGTTACTCACGAAGTCCTCAAATAATAAACTGGTTTGGAAAACTAACAATAAGTTTTATTGGAAAGAAAAAATGGTTTCGTAACCGTACTCCTCGCTTATTACATCTCAACGCTGCATCCAAAATACTTCAGCAATTTCTGGGATTAAGAACCTGCAAAAGATTCAAACAAATTGACTAATATTCACGAGAACTTTCACGGATCCAAAAAAAATATTATAATCTTCAGTCATATCAGTACCGTATCTGATATATTGATCACCGTTTTAGATTATATGAGAATGTTTGTTTTGTGTATTAACTTCTACAGATCGCGCGCGAGATGATTGCAGTCGGGGCCTGAGGTAAAGGGGGGGGAGCACGTCGCCCCGCCATCTTTAATATTGTGTCATTAAAGCTCAAAATTATTTATGTTCCTCCCCTTTACCTCAGGCCCCGACTGCAATCAACTCGCGTGCAACCTGTAATATGAACCACTGATATAATTATAATTCTAATCAGCAACATTTGTGGCTTACCATGAAGCCATGTGTATGGAATTTAACACACATACACATATACATACATACACATATTTTGGCCAATAGTGCCAGTGTAACTTTTATTGTTATTAACAACTTACAAAACAATTTACCTTATACTATCTAATTATAGTTCGTAATGACGCGTCATTTAAATGAATTGCTCAAATATAATATGCTGAAACCACAAAGGTCGTTCATAATACAAGCAGAACTAACAGTATAAGACATGATATGACATGGTGTAACATGGTGAGACATGATGTGACATGGTGTGACATGGTGAGGCATGATGTGTAATCATGTGACATGGACACACGAGCAGTCAATTCCTCGCGAACAGTGATGATTGTATGGAACAGTTATAATTGGTGAGAAAACATAAACGTCACAGAAATAGACTTCTGTGACAATTCAGTCACGACTTGCTGCTTGTTTACACGCGGACAGTCCGTCACTTGCGACTAGTAACTTGACACTTAACACTCATGTTCTATACTTTAATATTAAAAAGTGTTTAATTTTGTAGCTGTGTTTGAATTATATAAGATTTTTTTCCGAACTAAAAATCTTATTTTGTAAGTTTTTTCATCGGTAAAATACTACTTTAATACTAAGCGAGACAAGCCACAAAATATTTCAAGAAAACGTTGCTTTATTTTACCCCTGCCCTCTTAGAGAAATTTAACTTCATGAGCACAAGTCGTAACAGATACGAGTAACTAAGGTGTGTGGTGATCGACACATGCCATAGAGATGTGATTCGTGAGTGACCGAGTTAAGAAACAGCCGGCGCGGTCGATAATTGGATCGGTGACCGTTAAAAGGAACGTATCTCGAAAGCTTCTGTTTCGTCAACAAAGATGTTATCGTTAGATAACAATCGTTTTGATACGGCACAGATTTTTTCTTGGTAAGATAAGAGTAAAGTAGTAACTCTTCCTATATCTCCTACTACTCATAACATAACTACGAGGAGAGATCTATGCTCTTTTTGTGGTCTAATTTGATGTGTAGCAATCATTGTACTGGCTGCTAAAGATATAAAAATAATACTCGTAGTTTTGAATTAAGACAGCGGAGACAGGAATTTGGTTTAGTTAGAACATTTTTGGCTTTGTTCCCTTCTGATTTTTATGTTCATTTGATTTGTAAATACGAGTATAACAATGTATTCTCTTAGTTAGTCAATGAAATATATCAATTTATTCTCTTAGTTAGTGGTTATTTAGTAGAAAATCCCTGCAGATGCACCCATCATATTTCTACAATTACTCGCTCAAAAATTTTTCTCGTGTAAATAAGTATTGCTTAGCAACGCAATATGACGAAATCGTGGAATATTTTAGTATGTATTTACAGTGAAACTGTTGCAAATAAGACCTTTAATTTGGAAAACATGTCATCCGTTTATTACTCGTACATTTATTGGACTCCCGACGCAAAAATAAGAGTTTGAAGTTAACATTTTAACATATAATTATGTACGAGTATGTGAGATAGAACTATGGCGTAATTGAATGTCAATAGTAATAGTAGGAGAAAAATGCTAAATTATTATTTTTTATTTAAAAAAACATTGCATACAATACAACACAAGTGAATTTAACTTTTAAATCCAAGCGCTGGGAAATTCCACTTTATAGGCACAAAGTGGACACAAAATGTGTTTTTTAAATTATTAGTGTCAAGATGGAACTTAGCAAGGGATGGCAAGTAGATTGAAGTGTAGTCTATAAAAAATATATTAGGTCCAAGAAAAAAACATAGTATGAACTAGTTGCCATATTTTATAGTCCATCCCTACGTATGCGAAAATCATTCTTCGACTCAGGAATCTATTTACGAAACACTTAATATTAAAGTGCTAATTGCAGTTAGAGTCGAGTCAAATTTAGAGAATTCCTTCTACTTCTGACTAATAAATCTCACTGGTTTCAATCAAATCTGGTTATATTAAAACGTAACTAGATACGCAGACCATCAATAAATGTTTGTAGCCGAAAACACCTGCAGAACTACTCAAAACTAGTTACAAATTGATAAACTAATTTTGTGAAAAGTATCACGTGCTTAAATAATCAGATTTATTTCTATTGTTCCAGGAAACCGTCAAGTGTAACACTGTGCAAACAAACTGCGTATCAGATCAAAACAATGTGACCTGTGCTTGTTCGTTTACGGAATGCGCCGATTAAATCGACATGAAAAGCGCCCAGTGGTCAAAAACAAACAAGTGTTGGACAAAAAAGTGACAGTGAAAATGTGTTTAAAGAGATAAATATCGCAATAAATAATTAGGATGTAAAACCATGTTGGAATGCGTACGTCGCGCGGGCACAGTGCTTCGCGCGTCGTCGAAAACCGGACAAAACTGTTTGATATCGACAAGAGTTGTTTTTTTTGTGTTGCCACTCATTATACTTCTGTGCGTGAGGTAAGTTGTATTACTTAATTTTTTTCACACCTGTTCACTTTTACTTTTATTTTCGTGTGTGGGTTTATTGACCTGCCTCATGAATTTGTTTTTAAACAGGTTATCGATGAAGGTTAAGTTAGCTCTACATTAGATTTAGTAGAACGTACTCTGTGGCATTATTTTGATATAGGCAATATTATATTTTTTGTTATGGTTGTATTTTTTA
Source organism: Panoquina ocola ocola (assembly GCA_018249155.1). NCBI lineage: Eukaryota > Metazoa > Arthropoda > Insecta > Lepidoptera > Hesperiidae > Panoquina > Panoquina ocola. Next base: position 7,565 of record DWKA01002068.1, read on the forward strand.
CCTGCTAGCTGTCATATATTATCTTACATCGACAGCGTATTTACGACTAAATTGTTAATCATTGCAGTTTCGTTTAAGAAAAAAAAAATATACGTTCATTCACAGACCTTATTATTGTCATTCAATATGTCACACTTGACACCTGTCAAGTACAATCTGTCAGATATCTGTCACATTAAATTTCAAATATTGGTGTTCCAATTGAGTACGTTTACTAGATGTTTGTATACTCATTTACACAGAACTTGGCAAGAATCTAAAAGAGACATTAGATGCGCAAAAGTCGTTTTAATCTGATTTTTGTTATGTGTATCTAACTGTCTCTATCAGACTCTTGCCAAGTTCCATGACTATAATGAGAATTCTAGTTTTCTAATACTTTATTCTAATTACCATTAGATGCCTATTATTACTTGTATTAGACAAAATAACCTAATTACTATACCATAAAATAAATAAACCACCAATGGAGATTAATAACACTAATAACATGGTACAGAAATAGACGACTAAGGTTGTCAGTTTTTATTCATTACGTTACCAAATTACCTCCTAACAACCTCAGCTACTAAAATAACTGCCTATAAAGTGTAATGGTGTGACCATAGACCGTTGAAAATTAAGAAATGTCAGTGGAATGTTAGCGGAAAAATATCGGGCGTTTACAGGCGTACGTAGACCTTTCTTTTAGGATTTAAATTTCAGTATTCTCTCTGCCCACGATGGTAAAGTCTGTTTTCTAGGAACAGATAGTTATTATTTGTATTTATTTTATTATAGCTTTTACATACATAAAAGATACTTGTTCAGAGATACTTCATGTATCTATCCAATATACATAATTACTTCTACTTGCTAAAATAATTACTCTTTCTCATGCTCAACGTACTCGTATTTACTATAATTTCTGGGATGGGAAATGGTGACTTAAATTAAATATATACGAAAATTCATTGATTCATCAAAGCATCATTAAAAAATATGATCCATCCGTTATGAAGAACCGTTCAAAAAAAATCCTATGCCACTTCTACACTCAACATTAATAGCTCTATGGCCGTCTAAAATAAGCCAAATTGTCGGGCCCATACATCATGGCGTCTTATTAAGGCATCGACGGAAGATTGATGCAAAAAACAGCAAATAGAGGCATTACAAAAGGATGCCAGCAAATAATACAGCACCCTGTAATTACGTTCAATAAATCTGCGAACAACGACCAAACCAATTTTCAATAACAAACAAAAAAACAAACATGGGATCTGATCCTTGTGAACATCAGAACCTATTACGGTGTATGTGACATGAATAGAGATATAAGTTGGTGATCTGCGAAGCGGTTTTTTAGGCGTGGTTCTGTATATGTATTGTATAGTTCAGGATCTATTCAAATATTTTATATATTTATTTATTGTCTATTTTATAGAATTTATAGATCATACTCGAAATTTAGATTTCGAAGTACCTAGAGCATAATGTGAAGTATGAACTTATGTTTTTTGAAATTTCATTAATGAATTGGGTTAGGTACTATCGTTTTACGGCCAATTGCTATAATCTATCTAGATCTATAATCTCTGGATAACTTAGAAAATAAAGTAAGGATAATAGTTAAAAATTTTAAAAATACTGGTAATTCCTGAAGTGAATTTGGTTACTATCGTCTACCGGTCGTTATCTATCTATCCATAGTCTGCGTTAGATAAATAACAAACAGTAACTTTTCAGTTCCCAGACGCTTGACTTAAGAGCATAATCGTTAGATAGAATATTGAGAATAGCCGTAAAGGTTTATAAAGTAAGTAACCCTAATAAACTTGTTAGTAAACCACATATTTAAGCAACTGGTACATACGTACAGAAACTTTTATATTCCGAGTCGTCCGATACGAGCGGCCAATTATGTTTTTAAAGAAATAATGGTTGCTTGTTATAGCGTAGCATTAGGGCTTGGTTACGGCGTGTTATTTTATTTACCTTTTTGAAGATTTTGTATGTTTGATGATAATAAAAATTGAAAGCTTTGAGATTTATGTCGCTTGTTTTGTGTTCTTTTCAAAGTCAAAATTACGAGTACTATTCGATATATCAAATATACCGCGAAACTGATTTTTTAAAACATTCCTGTAGTAAACGTAATAAAAACAATATCGACGGTTCCCGTCTATTAGCATTAAGCGACATTTTTTAAATGTTTTTTTAAACCCGGCTCAAACGATGCAGAAAAATTCACGGATTCTAAATATATATGTATAAGTATAACTCAATATCGGCCCTAATGCCGCTTAATGCAAACAGACTGGGAAACGTCGATATGTTTTATAGATTTACCAGCGCCCCTATCGGACGAAAATGGAACTAAAAATTAGAAGCACAAAAAATAAAATATAACGAAGAAAACTCGATAAGTAAGTTTCGAAAACTCATGCTCGCGCAAGAAACAAAATAATAAAATCTTATAACAAATATAATCTCAGAACAAAAAATATTTGGAATAACACGCTTACAATAGTATTTATCCATTCAAAACTCAAGCTCAAATGACTGACAGAAATGATAATTTGAAATGATAATTTTTGATGATTGCTCAAATATAATTTGTAACTGTCATGTCTAATACGGCGTTCGCATGCAACCTGTGGATAACCTAACATTACTGTCAATCTCTTTACTTATAAACCCACTATTTCCTTCTCAAACTATTACTTAACATAATTATATAATGTGAGAGTACCTTAAGATAATATTATTATAATATCGGGTTTATTTTATTGTTCCATATTTGAATTTTGACAGCAGAAAAATTCGAATTTGGCAATGAACAGTTCGATTCATTATTATGAACATAAAAATATATTATTATGAACATAAAAAAAAAATATATGCGGCCAGAGAGTAGTGTGAATCGTGTATTATAATGGCTTACGTTTTAGACACTTGTCTGACTAACGGAATTTTTTTTAAATAATAATAAACCACAAATAATTTAGTGACAAATGCTAAGATGGAAGCGGGAATAACTTATTTTTAACTAAACACATGAAAAAATAATTTCGTAGTTTTTTCTGGAAGGAAAGTACCGTTAAGGTTAAAACTAACAAATCTTACCTAAGTAAGAGTTTCATTAACAACTTTGTCAATTAGTTCATCTAGTATTTGCGTGTATGTATGTATGAGCATTATCTCTCGAACTGAATTGAATACTTTTTAAATCGATAGCCTTTTCTGTTAGGGTTCTTAGCTATCAGGAAATATATTTAATCGTTTTTTATTTAATTTCTTTTTTACATTTAATGAAGTCAGTATCATTTACCAGAAATATTCGCTTATCGCTCTCCTTATCAACTCGTACCACCTTACAACTATACAGCAATACTAACGCAAATTTAATGGATTAAAAATGACACCCGAGCATGTTTCGCTGTCAATACGATCGCGTGTTGATGGCGTGTGGATGACGCCTTAGAGCGATTTCAGACCAGCGTTTTACACTCGCGTATAAGCTTGTTTTTGCAAGCGCATGTAGGCGCGTGTAGACGCGACTTTTGCCACACACCAAACTCGTTAGAGACATTAGATGCACAGGAGTCGTTTTGCTCTGCTTTTTGTTCTGCGCTTCTAATTGTCTCCTTCAGAGTCTTGCCAAGTTACGTGTCGATTACT
>DWKA01002069.1:0-11226 GCA_018249155.1 Panoquina ocola ocola
GTTCCGCCAACTCTGGCGAATTCTAAACGGAACAAAATGTTCAGTATGCGGTATCTATTGGGGGTGATCTGTGCATAAAGAATATATAAATATCCATCCGATTTTAAATATCGAAATATTGTAGTAGCATATCGCCGCGGACACTAGAAAATTTAAATGTAACGGACCATTACCATTATCTGTGTAACTAGGTCGATCTGTACATAATACATTTTAAATAAATAATGTTGCAGTTAACATCTGTCCAGTTCCTTACCGAAGTATACCTACAAATTAGGCATTAAACCGTTTTTGAAAATAAGAAACCCGTTATCAAACGCTTTTTTACTTGTCTATATAAAAAGGCGTCAATGGCGTTCGACTCATTGGCTGGTCTAACAAAGGCATTTTTTGCACGACGATATTTCACGGAAAACTGTCTGTCAAGAAAAGTTTTAGAAGCTTATTCATCTTCTTTAAACACATATTTACTGTAACCTCCATCATTGTTCGGATACCTTTTAAAATTCAAGTTCAAACTCCAACTACATATTTGTGTTGTGTAACTTTTTTTGGTCTGATAGAAAAATATAGAGCCAGTATACATCGCCGGTCAGCTAAATAGGTAGGTATTCTCATGAAGATTTTTAAACCGAAACAATGGCTGCGATATTAATTGTAGTCCTCAAGATCAAATTAGTTATTTGCCCAAAATCTCCAGCACAGATTCCCACAACTGGAGAGATATAGGAACATGGAAATGAATTGAATCTTAGGTACCTATTGATACTTAGGAACTATTGTAACATTGGAAGTATCGAAAATAAGTCAGGAATCGCAATTTATTTAAATCCGTTACTGATTGATGCTACCTCTGAGGCGCCCCGGCGCCGGCGTCGCGGCGCCTCGACAGTGTTGTCTGAATTACAAATCGCTCGCAGTGTTTACGTAAAAATACAGTCGCCGTTAGATATTTGCACTTTACAAGTATTGTTTCAATATATAAACCTAACAACGTTCATAACTACGAAAGTAGCGCTAGCGTAGCAACTTTAGGCAAAAGTTTAACATCATCATACATTCACATAATTATACCATTTTTAAAACACTTGAAACAAAACACAAGCGTACCATCCTAATTTTAAATAAATTTCAGATAGAATGGTGATATCAAAAATTCAAAATTAATAAAAAAATCGGCATATGTCCGAGACAAGTTATTAGCAAACGCGTTGGTTCTGAAGGGGTCATTGAACACGGCAAAAAGGGGTCAATGCTCCCGATCTTACGTCACATTTATACAGTAAATACGTGACTACGGGCGGCAACATTATATCATGTACAGTATGGGTTTAACTGTACTAAAATTAAAAAAATAGGATAGAAACAAGAACACTTCCAGTTGGTTAAGTTTTTTATAAAATTATGGTATTATTCTTACCTGCTATCTATGAACCTCAAATTAATGCTGCATGAAAACATAATTTATATTTAAATCAATTCTTAATTAATAGAAAACATAACTATAGCTCAACATACACATCATTTGAAAGAAGCAAACTTCAATTTCATTTCAAATTATATATATTCATTGATTGTGGATGGAGTTATGTAATAATTTTGCTCTAATATTCATTAAATACATTTTATTGTGAACCTAATGTAGTTATTGAGATAATATCTTAGCAACTAATATTACCACTACTTAGTAGTAAAAGTAGGTACAAGTCATTCAAAATGTAGCAGATTTTAAATTCCTTTGGTTTTGTTCAAATATAATTTCTGAATTATAGCCAGATAATAATAATTATTAAATCAAGTGTTCACTCAATTAGAAAGATTACAGACTCCAAATTGTCATCACAATTTGCCAAATAAAAATGATTTTTAAGTTTAAAAATTCAAGGAGTGTGAACCAAATAGGCAACATTGTGGTTTTAGTTATCACTGTCATGCATTATAAAAGCTATTATGTTATCTCTTAAAGATATTGCATATCACTGGCCACGCTGTCATTTAACTATTTATAAAGCTTACCTCATTGAGCCAGTCCAGCAGTATAGCTCTCATCCGCGGCTGGAGATTTGGATGATTGTCAAACATGTTAGGGTTCTTCTTCATGGTGGATCTGGCATCACATTCACACATGCTTTTCCACACATCTGCTGGGTCCGCCCAGGACAGGCCAGGCAGGGGACACTTGCGTTTTGGTGGTGTAGGGCATGGGGGTTTACTTGTACTGTAAGGGGAGTGCTACAGTTACATGGGGGATGGATGGTAACTTGGATAATTTGATACTTACATAGGTAATGTTTTAATGTTAAATTATGGATTTAAAGCAACATATACAAGGTGGAAATCAATTGTGTTTAACTTACCTAGGCCTTTTATTTGTGTGTGGAGTGCTGTCCCCTCTAGCTACATTTTCCAAGGGGCTTAGTACATAATTAGGCAGGTCAGGTATACTTGGTGGACTTAAGAAACTATCTGCATTATAATCTATGTCTGTGAAGACACTTCTGGGTTGATCCACATTGCTCAACTGCGGGCTTTCCTCCCCACTGGAGCATGATGAGGACTCCACTACAACAGTGTTTGTGGGTTGCTCGTGCAACTCTTCTTCCACTTTAGCCTGCACCTTGGCAGGTGGCATGTTTTCAACCTCCTAAAAATATTAACCACAAAACAATATTAAAGATATCACTGTCCCAAATACACTTATCATTGAGCAAGGGCAAATGATATACCTCATCATCTGTGGAGTTTCTTTTCCGTTTCAAGGTGACACGCTTCTCATTGGCTTCACAGGAGGACCTGCAATGACGTGTGAACTAAGTAAACAAGGTTCACCAAGGTCAACAAGCAAGTGCCTGAGAATCAGCTGTACATACCCTGCTTGTGCCATTTTGCGTCACGTAGTTCAGTTGATTCCCTCTTCACGTTGCCTAAAACATTGTAGTGGTTAACGTGAATCCCGTTAATAGCGATTATCCATCATATTACTAGCCCTGGTGGCCTAAAATTACCGCATGTCATGATCAAACCGCAAATAGGGTTATGTCAATTGACAACTAATATTGAGGTCTTTTTCGTAATTATATCAACATTTTTCGAAGCTAGACATGTCTAAGGACTATCTCACTGCTATGTATGTGGCATATTTGGCGGCTAAAGGCCATTTTAATGGACATTTATTGACAGCGTGCCCCCTGCAGGTTGGCGGGAGAATTTTTTTCGGCGGACATTTTTAGCATCAAATTCAAGTTAATTATAGCTTTTCTAATATTTAACGTCGTGTATAATGCATAAGTTATCATATTAGTCGATAAAAGTTAGGAAATCAATGAATCAGCTGGTATAAAAATTGCCACGAATCCGTCACAATCGCGCGCGAAATCCTCCCGTCAGCGCCATTAGACACGTCGCTAGCTTGGGTTTCTCGCCCCATCCACTTTTGGATATTGATAAAAATAGCACATAAGTTACTTAATACTGTTGTCACACACTTTCTTTTTATAAATATGAGGGCCAAAATTTAACAAAATGGGTTATTGAAGGCATAATCGAACGATGCATAATTGGCTTAGCTTATCGCTTTCTGAAGGTTTATAACCTAATTAAACGTAAGACTTAGTGATTTTAAGATGTATTACTATGTCAAATGATAAAATGCATCTTGTAGAATACAAATGATAATGTAAAACATACCTGATCATTCAAAAATGTAATAGAATTCCATACAACAAAATTTCCTTGCACACAAGATATGAGACGTCAACGGTATAGGCAATTTTCACTATATAATAGTCTTATTTCAACACAGAAAGGACGAACAACACGATTATGAGTACACGTATTAACACTTAAAGTAATTAACTTAATTTACATGCTTCTTTTCAACTTTCCACGGCTCGATAACGCCCGGCTTTCCGCGCGAAAATGTCGCGGTAAAACTTCGGCACTCTAGCAGGCTGACAAGCTGCTATGTTCATGTTTGTTTCTTCTGAAATCAGCCGTCATTTTAAAACGTCGACAATGTCGTTCCGCTCTACGCACATTATGTGACATCTGAATTAGTTTTATGAATCTATGGTATAGTCATCTATCAAGTGTATGTTTATCTTATTTCTTGTCGTTAAATTATTATGAAATGTGGTGTTTAAAATTGATGAATATAATTATTTCTAGAAGTGAGTTACAAATCTTAAAGTGGATAATTAACATTTACAACAACATAAATTGATAATTGCTACTAAATATATTGATGGCTTTTATTTAATGAATGGTTAGCGATGAAGATTTTAATTATTATTTTTTGCTTACCGATTACTGTGGTTTCTTTCGTAAAATGGAGTAAACGATAAAGCTTGAAATCTGATATTTTGATTGGATAATTATTCAGTAGCTAGTGGCACATTTTTTTGGTTGGCAGTACATTTTAAAGCTCTGAATGTTGGTAAACACTGTAAGCGCTATCTTCACTTCAAACTACAGCTGGGCGCCAGCTGATAGAAAATTGAGCGAGAAAAGTCAATACATTACGTTTTATAGTAAAGGTCTGTAAATTACAATAAATCGTGGATATCAAGCAATAATCTTTAAGTATTATGTGGATTCACGATAATAGGGTAAAGCAAAAATAATGGCAGTGCAAAACTTAGCGGTAAAGCTTTGTGGAGTTCTCCAAGCTCAAGATGAAAAAGGTACGTGTTTTGTAGTTGTCAGGTGCATTGTTGTATATAAGTTATCGAATTTTATTACTTAACACCTTTTTTAGAGGTTACTGCTCGAGAATGGCGTTTGATAGGGCAAGAACAGGATGGATCACAGTTGTTTACCTGGGTATCGGACGGGGATGCCGGCAAGGAGGTTATGAATATAGGCGTGTATACCAACAAGACGAAAACTTTGACGACACTTTATACATTTAATGAGAAGAAGAATATAATACAGGCTTCGGTGAATTCTACCCATAGTCTGGTGGTATATGTAGACAAGATCTTACTAGGTGATGATACTGAAAACAAGGAAGCATTATACTGCCCGTTCCTAATATCAATTCTGCCAGACAAAGTGACTGGGCCAGAGGAAATTGAAGAGGGCTCGACTAAACAAATCATGGTGCAATATGTTTATGGGAAGAGTAATAAGTACAGCCCTGGGATCCGAAATGATAGGTTTATCATTTTTAAACATTTGGAGTGTAAGTATTACTTCTTTGTGTAAATTAAAATAGAAAACAGTTGATGATTGTAAGTATACACTTAGTATTGATTAATTAATATGAGTTTGAGATTTTTCGTTTGTATTGTGTTACTGGCAATATTGGTTAGGCAGTTTGGTATTGGTTAGCAGGTCTAAGTGAATTAGCAGTTTTCTAAAATTTTAAATATTTATGTTTTATTTTAATGTTCTCTTTCTCTTGCTTTCATTGACTAATCTTTAGCCATAAGTGAATGTTTCTGGCAAGTGTACAATTGATCAGTTTGAAATTGTGATTAAATTTTTTTTGCAGATATCAAGATATACCGAACGCCTATGTTTTTGAACGAGTTTGATGACGGCACTGAAAAGTGGGGCTTTGATGGGATTTACCCTGAACCAGAAACCATAGTGCATGTGTTTTCCTGGGCGCAGTGGGACTGTGTGAACCAGGTAAAAAGATATAACAAATTGACAGTTCTCATTACTCTAGATCTCCATATCTTCTATTTTATACATACTGACGCTCTCACTAGTGATATTTCAGAACCCCTATTGAGACCAATAAAAATTAATCTCCACTTTAAGTACAGTCATTGACAAGAAATTTGGCAAGATGTAAAAAGAGACACTAGATGCGCAGAAGTAGTTTTGCTTTGCTTTATGTTCTGCGCATCTAACTGTCTCTTTCAGATTCTTGCCAAGTTCTATGCCCCTGGTCATACAGGCGAGGTAACTAAAAATACATTTCAGATTCTATTTCCTTTTATTTATTTGCTTGGATTGATGGATGGATCGACATGACAAAACTATGGGTTTCGCTCTAATTAGGGAACCCTACAAATGTAATCGAGTTTCGTTTGTAGGTTGTTGGCAAAACTAACTGTACAATAAACGAGCGGTGCATTCAGGCAATCAAAGCGGTTTGGCACCCTTTGCGTTGCAAATGAACATAGCGGCCGCGGCGATGACCCTTTAATATTGTGGTCGAACTTTTTATGTGACAACCGGGCGTCGATACACACCTTGTAATAAAAGTGGAGTCGCGATATGCAGCTTAATCAAATTTTTATTTGAAATGAAACATTCATTATGAAAGAAAAAATATTTTATTAATTGATTTTTACAAACAACAAAGTTTATGTCAAATCTTGGGAATTAAATTAGAGCTTCTTGTTATCCTCAGTAGCAAAAATATAATCCGTAGCATTGCATTTTTTCCAATTTCTATCATTATAATATCAATTTATGACTTGATACCACACTCAAGGTTGGCTTCAAGCGGGGGAACTCTTCAACGTTTTTCATAACAATTCTTACATTTTTCGCATTATAAATGCGTGTTCCTAGTTTATAACACTAATATTGGTACAACGTTCTCCCATTTCTTCTTCTGTTCCGGTTATTCTCTTCCTATTTTTGTTCCTTAAAAACGTTCAGTCAGCGTCATTGTTTACTACATCAATATGTCCAGGTGCTGTTCTACATCCACTACCGGGCGCCGACACAGAGCTTCGCGGAGGTGGCGGAGGGCGAGGAGGCGAAGTCCCCGTGCGAGGTGACGCCCACCCTGTCCGCGCTCCAGTTCCATGCCGACCTGCCGCACGAGACTGTGGTACGTTTTTTCTTTGAATTATACGGGCAGAGTACTGAGGCTCGAAGGACCACATTAGTAAAGCAATCTAATTGTTTTTTTAGATGGGCCAACGTCAAGGCATATATTAACACTTATATTTTAATAATCAACGTATAAATACTTGTGTATAAGCCAATTAAAGACATGTTACCCTTACCTATTTATTTAAATAGCAGAGAATTACTGGGCCAAAAACAGGGGATTTGCTTCTGCCTAAGCAAAAAAAAAGTTTTATTACGTTTTTAAAGGAAGGTACTTTTGTACTTTAAACTTAAACGTATAGTCATGAACAAGGAACTTGGCAAGAATCCGAAAGAGACAGGATGCACAGAACAAAAAGCAGAGCATAGCGACTTCTATGCATCTAATGTCTATTTCTACTATTTTCTACGTCTTGCCAAGTTCCTTGTACATGACTGTAACTTAACGTAAGTGGACAAGGATCAGTATCAAAGTGTTATACCGGCAGTTAAACATCCCGTTGAACCTGCCGCACGCGGCGGGCGCGGCCGGTGCGGCTGCGGCGTGCGGCTCGTACGAGGACGACCCGCTGCCGCTGCGCGTGCACGACTGCAGCCTTGACCTGTACATCGTGTGCGACCAGCGCGGCCTGCTCGCTGTGTGCCACCACTACTTGTACAAGGTATGGTGTACTGTACTTACCTAAACTAGTATGTCATTTCATGATTTCATCATTACAACCCATATTGTCACCACGCTAACCAATCTGAATTAGCAGACTACACACACGTTTGAGAACACTATGGAGAACTCTCAGTTGTGCAGGTTTCCTCACGATGTTTTCCTTCACCGAAGCAAGTGGTAATTTACAATAAGAATACTTTTTAGGAAATTTAGTAAAGACTTTAAAACTTAAACTAAACTAAGGCTGGAAGCAAACCGAGCCCACGTATGTACATATAAATTCAAGGACGTCACACGATATGGGCCTAGTTTGTTTTTATCATTCGAGTCATACCCCCAGCCGCTGGACGACTCAACCAGCTCGCTGGTACTAGACGACGTGGAGCTGCGCGAGTCGGGCGTGCACTTCGCGTACTCGGTGACGCTGGCGCACCACGGCTGCGTCGTGCACAGCGTCGTGCCCGACCTGCCGTGGCCGCGGGCGAAGGCGCTGCGTCCCTCTTATACGCTGTATGAGGGTAAGATCATCATGACAACCCATAAATTGTCCCACTGCTGGGATCGGGTCTCTCTCTCACAATGTGAGGGGTAAAGGCCATTGTCCACCACGCTGGCCAAGTGCGGATTGGCAAACTTCACAACACCTTTGAGAACATTATGGGGAACTCTCAGGTGTGCAGGTTTCCTCACGATATTTTCCTTCACCGAAGCAAGTGATAAATTAGCTAGTAATATGCACATAACTCATAGAAAAAGTCATCAGTTGCCTCTCTGCTCAAACTCCAAACTGAATTACACGAATCTCGTTAAGAATCCGATTCTTACATCAGGTGTTAGTTTCTCAACTATTTATTATTATTAATTATTTTCAATCGTGACATAAATACACACATCCGCAGACAACCACCTGCTCGTGAGCATTCCGATGCTGTTCACGCACCTGATCGACATGAGCCCGCACCACGAGCCGTGCTGCCACGTCGTCATACCTGAGGGGGCGGACGGGGGTGAGGGGGGTAACGCGAGCGACGGGGGTGAGGGTAAGGGGGGTCCCGCACTAGCGCCGCTGCTGGGCTGGGGCGCGCACGCGGCTGTTGACCTCAACACGCTGGATGTCCACGCTCTGCGAGTTGAAGACAAAGACCTAGCAGCTACTTTCAAGGGCGACACGGTGCTCGAGAACCGCCTGGCTATCCTGCATTATTTGATACAGCACGAGGGCAACGTGGAACTCGCTGAGGAGGTTTGTATACATGAGATTGCTTATGTCTATTATAAGGTTGTGATGTCATGTTTACCAGAACCGTTTTTATTTAAAATTTTATGATATTTGTATAGCAGTCTTGTATATTCTAATTGTTCACGATTATAATGCAATCAAGCTAAGAATAGGAAAATCCACGACCGCTATTAAAAATTTGGGTAACTTTACTATAAGGTTTAAGACAGTGGCTATGGTGTCATAATATGGCGCAAGGACATTCGTGTTTATGGTTTGATGATTGAGATAAAAATTACGCGCACTTGTATGCGTAACTACGGGAAGCATCAGCAAAATCATCTCATATTATGGATGAACGAGCCGTGCTCTGTATTTTAATTTGGTAATTTCTTTTTTGTCTCAAACACTGATAAACCGACATTTTCTATTAAAGATACCCAGCTAGATCATGAGATAAGATTTAGATAACATAGATTAGATAATATTTGTATCGTCAGGAAACATAGATATCTAAACAAAACCTCCACGTTCTAGCTAGTATCCTGGCTGTGCGTGCACGAGGGCCCCACACCGGGCGCCCTGCAGCGCGTCATGCAGGAGTATCTCGTAGCGGCCACGCACGCGGCCGCGCGCCGCGCGCTGCCCGCCGCCGCGCTGCCGCTCACCGCCATGCTGCCCTACACCATGCACCTGAAGATTGCTGATGTTAAGGTGATTATGATGTGGTAATAGCGTGGGTGTAGCCAGGGGGGATTTAAGGGGGGTTGTACTCCCTCCTCCCTTAAAGTTAAGAAATATCATTAAGATTTAGGAGGTAAAACAGATGTATTTTTAGTCTTTTTATCTTACCAAACTCACCCCCCCCTTCTTTCCCCGATTCTAAAACTTTGCTTTTCTCTGTTCCTTGTTAAGATTTGATGACCATACCATCTTGGATTAAGGCGGTGGCTATGACGTCATAATATGGCGCGAGGTGATTTCTGTTCATTGACGACCTAGTAGCCTAGTTGGTAGTGATCCTGCCTGCGAAGATAGAGGGTTCGATATTTATGTGAAAAATAAAATGTTCTTGGGTCATGGGTGTTAGTAAGGTGTTATTTGTGTTGTCCATGCCACCCGTGACACAGAATCCTAGTGCGGGGGCATGAGTGTGTAAACGTTTATTGTTATTTATTATTGTGGTCGTGTGCGTGTGTGGTGCAGGCGGGCAGCGCGCAGGTGGTGGTGCGCGTGGCGGGCGTGTGGCGCAGCGCGGCGGCCGTGGTGCTGGCGCCGCGGCAGCGCGTCGCGCAGTTCGCGGAGGACGCGTGGACGCGGCTGTGGCGCGCGCTCGCCGCGCCTCCGCGTCCGCCGCGCCTGCAGCCCGCAGCTGTGCGTGACCGGTTGCGGCTCAGTCTGCCTGCTTACCAGGTGGGTTATCGCTGTTGTGAAAAAGAAGAAGATTCATTTATTCCATCATAATAATAAAGAAAACAAGAAAGTTAACAATTAAAGATAAGACTTATGTAAGTAAGTATGAAATGAAGACATTGTTGGTTCGATTATAACAGTTGTGCAACAATAATAAATATTTAAGTTTTTGGTGAACAGCATTTTAGCTTACTAGGTTGCTGCCGCAACTGCGCTGTTCGAAGCGGATACCATTCATATTTTTTGGTTTAAAACCTAAAATATTTATTTTTATTTACACTGAGATAACTTAATAATTACGATAAAATTACACTGTTAGATTGTTTACCAAATAAGTGAAGCTGAAACTGACCGTAAATAATTTTTCTGGTCCATGCTCCACCTATTGAAATTGTGCTGTCAGAAACATATTTTCCTATTATAGTCATGGGCAAGTTGGAAAGACATAGAAAGTCATTAGATGCGCAGAAGTCGTTTTGCTCTGCTTTTTGTTCTGCGCATCTAACTGTTGCTTTCAGATTCTGCAAGTACCTTGCCCATGACTCATGACATTTGTTACAGAACAGAGCTATAATTATATGGAGCGAGTATAGACGTGTGTGTGCTGTTAACAAAGCTGTAAATATAATTATGGAGCGAGTAGTGACGTCCGTGTGTGTGTCGCAGCCCGAGGCGCTGTCGCGCTGCAGCACGCCGATGTCGCCGACGGGCGGCGCGCTGGGCCGGCGCGCGTCGCTGGCGCCGCACGACGCGCTACCCTTCCCCGAGCTCGATGTCTGCACCGCCAGCAAGCAGGAGCACGTCATCGCTGCGGTCAGTTACCCTGACACTAGTTACGTCATAGCTTTAACAATGATTAGTCCTCCTGCCTGCGAATTATGAATGTAACACAGTGTAAAAATGATTTTATTTTCATATAAAAGTTTTACCCCCTTTTTATCCCCTTCGGGGGGCGGGGGTTCCTCTACTATTTATAAATCAAATGCTTTTAAACAAGCAATAGGCATGTTAAACTGGTTGACTTCTTGAAGGGACGTTTCCACGCAATTAAAATAGGCATGTATTTAACGAGGCGACAAACAAATCTGATCTAAGGTGTCTTAAATAATGAAAGTGGATAGCAAATATAATA
>DWKA01002070.1:0-11226 GCA_018249155.1 Panoquina ocola ocola
GTTCTGAGATTGGGTTTGACAAATGTAGGAATAGTTTATATCTATATTAATATTAGGTATAAAGCTGAAGAGTTTGAATAGAAGTTTTCGCGAAGCGAAGCGAGGGCGGGCCACTAGTAAATAGCATAATTCCTATAAAATTCACATTCGTTACACTATCTGATTGTTTGTTTATGCGCTTATTTTCACTCACATTCTCTCATATTGCTATAGTAAAGTTTTAATACAAATAAGCAAGAAAACTACGACAAAACCCCGCTATGTTTCGACATAGGCGATTATAATTAGTAGACCCCTCGTAGCTAACGCAATAAGGGTGCGCTGGGGTCCTTATGCAATAACCCACCTAATTTGATTTTTATTTTGATCTCGTTGTCCGTTTGATTGTCCCCCGGGCGAATGTAGTTAACTTTGATGACATTAGATATGATTTTTATTGAGCAACTTTTTATATACATACTTCAGTTAAGGACCGGTGGTGTTAGGTTAAAACTAATATTTTTTGTAACTCTGTATGTTTGGGAAGCATTTTTCGATTATTAGTGATTTTTTTGTATATATTTAGATTGTCAGAATTGTATCATTATAGTCAAAAGTAAGATTATAATCTATAAAAAGGGTGATCAAATTGATCAGATTGAAAAAGTGAAGTATTTTTTTACTAACCACGAAGACCTACAATAAAAAAAATCAACCTGTATTAAATTAGTGTGAATAATGAATGAATGTAATTGAATAAAATTCTAATTTGAATATTGTTGACAAAATGTTGTAAACATAAAACAATTAATAGAACATTATGTTTCATAGTTCACTCAATTCCAATTTGTCTCCGGAGACTAGAAAATACGAAATGGAAATAGGAATGCAATAAATCCTCTTTGTTTAATAAAAGAAAATTTCCATCCCCATTCACGAACCGCAGCTAAATTGAGTTATCTAAGCCAGAAGCCCCACTGTCATATAATTTTATTGAAAATAATAGCGTTTGGCGAACGGAATACGTTTTACTATGTAGCTGGAAGGAAATTGTTTTCAAAGATTTGTTGTACAACATAGACAATACTTTTTTTAAACTGTTTAGTGGATGCTTGACTAAAATCCGAACTTATGCTGAGTCGAGATGTAGTCAATCGTAGTCTAAGATTATGAGCGCACTAACTTGGTAATGGCCTATTTGTTCTTAATTAATATTGTAATAGTAGGTATACATGTGCGTACCTACTTAAATAAATGTTAGAACAAATTGTAAGATTCAGTATATACTTATTGAAATCGAGATGTAGGGTTAAAATATTGTATGTAAAGTTTCATTTTATTACAAGAAAAAATATTAGTCATATAAGTAAAGGTACAGTTGCCTTAGTATCGAGTAACTTGGCAAGAGTCTGAAAGAGACATTAGATGTCCTTTTGCCTTGTTTTCGTTCTGCGCATCTAACTGTCTCTTTCAGACTCTTGCCAAGTTACGTATCGATGACTACATTACAATGCAAAATAAATCCCCCAAACTTCCCTAACACTAAAACCAGTTGCTATCCGTCCACGATTCACGATTCAATTATAATTCTCAACCTCAAATCGTATTCCACCAAATGCATACCGTGCACTTTATCAATCTATATTCAAAAGACGAGCCAGGGGGCGGCATAGTCGGGCAGGGTCAGGCCAGGGTAAAGACAATGTACCAGTGGTAATCAGGCAAGTACTTTATATATATGGACTGTGCACGGAGAGCAAAAATACGGTCCGAAGTAGAGGAATGCGTCCCTTTCTAATAGTCTGGTAACTAAGCATGTTAGAAAGGGAAGCAATTCTGTTTTTTTTCACGTGGACCGTTTTTTGAATCTGCTCACTATCAGACGTTTTTAAACCTTACTGCAACGGTTAAGAATTCAATTTCGAACATATAATTTTTTTCTGTGCGCATTCCATTATTACAACTTCCTTGACTGGACGTGTTTCATACCATTATCATGCCATACTAACGTGGTAATCATAACTAATATAAAATATTCCGCATGGCCGCATGTTCAGATGCCGTCGACAACCGCACCTATCTGCTGGACGAGAATGCCAACGCCTGCATAGGTTTGTCCTCTCTTCATTTTATATTTTAATTAGAAATAACTATTTAGAAATACTTGAGATCCTAGGCAAGTGGTAAATAAATAAACTTATAATAATACATACACACACATACGTGTAGTTGATGTCATTTGGAAGCAACGTGTGAAACAAAAACATTTGCCTCCTAATTGAAGACTGAACTACCTTACCCTATAGAATAGACAGTCTTTTTCCCGTCTTGTACGTACCTAACATATCAATTTCCCAGCTAACTTATCTTTCGCGTTACAGACGAAGATTTTCAAGAACAGCAAATGGAACCATCACGTAATCTGCCGCAGCGGACGCCTAAATATCTGGAGCTGATGTACGACAGCGATTCAGGCGCGGGCACTATTGCTGACGGATACGAGATACCGAGGGCACCCGTGTCATATGCACCCTTCTCAAGACATAGTATCGTTGGCGTTGCACCAAACAGACTCATAAAACCACCTTTGTACCGCACACATTCCCTCCGAACGAACACAAGGCCGCCAAACGCTACCATAATACCTCTTCGGAACGGTATAATCAAACGTGCGTCTCTATGCGAAGGCGCACACGATATATTCTCTCGTGAACCACGACAGTCCTCATCACGTGACTCCCGTGACCCCACGAACGAGTTAGACTTCGATAAACATATTTTTAAGACTCCTTTTTGAACTGTGATATTAGTTGAATTGTATGTTCATTTCTTATGACAAAGCTCATAAATGTGAGGATCTACATTATTGTTTTAAAATAATGAAACCGAGCAGAGCCTTGACTGCATTCCACCGATCGACTTCGCTATTAGCTGTAATGATTCTATTTATTATTTATTGAACATAATTTGTACATAAAAGAGAGCCAATACGCTGTATATAGGTATTAGGTTTAGATAATAGGGGAGAGTTAATATTTAAAAGGTCTCTGAATACTAATGTAAATAACTTAGTCAATAATTTAAATCGTTTTGCTGTTGTTTTAAAGTTTATTTTCGACTGCTACAAATTTTACCATAATAGGAACTTCATCCTCACGTTTAGCCCAGTGAATTTTTTAATAGGATTGAATCTCAAATAAATAATGTTTTGGCCAACTGCATGATAATGATGAATGTCTATAAATAGTGCAATGTATGGAAGAAATAAAATGTGAATATTATTGATATGCATTTATTGTAAGCTACAACTATTTAGATAAAGATTTCTTATACAATTTATCCGAGAGGATTATGGGGTAAATCTCGTAAAATAAAGGAATTATAAATTATTATAATGTAATTTTATTAATATACTAAACTGAAGAAATAACATAACCCAAAGGATATTCTTAAACATAATACTTATATTTTTTGAGACCAAATTACGTCAGAATGCTGATTTGTTAACTGATATAATATTAAGTAATTTAATTGTTATATCGATTTTCATATAGCTGATTTTAAGTAAAAAGTCAGAATTTTATTAATTTCTGCCAATCGATTTTAGAAAATAAATCGTTTCACTTACACGAAACAATAAATAAACAATCCAAATCAATAAACAATATCTTATTTGTTTACTTCAACTGATGTCAAATAAAAAAATACAATTCAACAAAACTTACACATGTTTAGTCTCACAAAATAAAATCAATATATTTTTAGCCAAAATAAGAAAAATTCCACATGAAAAATGGAACAAAAATTTATGACAATATCGTACATAGGTACCTCAATTTTGTACTGAACAAATTATTACTTATTTCAAATAGTTTTTTTTTTTATTTTACATTCTGCACTAAACAAATTCTTTATAATAATATTAGGAGAAGAAAAAAATGTGTAAAAGCATACACAGTAATACAAATATTGCTTTCATGTCAAATACAAAGTATAATAAAATTATTTCTATTACTTGCACTCCTAACTTCTAGGAAATAGCAAACCACTAACTCTCATTGCCAGTACTCTATTATTACACTAAAACCATAGATAAAAACTAGATTTATATTAGCCGTCCTACTCACTCGTACAAGTTAGGATAAAAATGTATGAGGTATTATAAGTTGCCAGTTTGTTGAATTATTTACAAATTAATGAAGGTAGAGGATAGATTCGTGGATTAGTGGTTACTGACATATAAAACATGGACAAAAAAATCAATTCAATCCAGCTGATCTAATAACGATATTTGTTACGCCTGGATTTTTATTGGCCCATTTTATTTTTATTGACAAATAAATAGGTTTAACACAACCACTGTGTAAATTATTGCATAAGGCTTTTTCTATTGCTTTTAAAATAAGGAAGCACTTATGATTTAATATTTCAGAATGAGAAATATTTCAATAGTAGCATTTTTTAGACTGATAAAATCAAACAAACCAAAATATATGCTAGTGCCTATTATAAATCTACCTTAACTTACCTTATCTACAATATTAATTCAATGCAAATACATCATACAAGGGCTCTATTATGTTTCCGGATATAACAAAAAGTTGTGGATGTACCAACTAAGGTAAATTGCAAATAATTTCAAGTTTCAAGGTAATTAAAAATGTAAGAAAAATGTAAGAATAAATTTAACAGATACATAACCTACTTACTTGGAATATAGGAAAAGGGTACCTACAAAGTATATAGAAGACTATATTGTAAGTAATTTTATAGACCAACACAAAATATCAGTACTACATACTTTTAAGACCAAAATTTATTCCTAATAGATTTCTTATGAGCAATGTCCATACTTTCGAAAATATATTAACTGTCAAGTAAGACTTACCAATAATAATATTAATTTAGTAAAAATAAAAAAAAATAATTTGAGGTCACTAAAAGTACACTTGACCTTAATTTAACTACTAATGACGAAGGCATGATAGGAACATCTCCTAACTTGGCTTAATTTATCGAAAAACAACTTTTTTCGACACAAACTAAAATAGGTAACTTAAAATACAAAAAAAATAATTTCAGACAATACTCATTGCACTGACATAATTCAGTATTTGGCTGTTAATTGCTGAATTATTGCGTAAAACTGCAGTGCTCCTAGACAAAAACTAACCCTTCGAAAATGTATGAGCAATGACATTTGATACAGAAAAATAATCTTCACCAAATTTCATTTCCGTACATTTTCTCAGCGTTAGCGTAAGGGAACGTACCCATACTATATGACCCATTCAAATGTGGAGGGAGTCTTTAAACAACACTCTCTTTAGTTACTAGAATAAAGGCATTTATAACTCTTTTTGCAAACAAAATTTATTTAAACCATACTTTTGAATTGTTACGTGAAAACTCAAGGAGGGTTGATGACTTAACAATTACTGTGGGTTATCATCACGTAGGGTGTCACGTAGCATGGGTACATCCCCTAAAGAGACAAGCGAGTATTCGCACCTTCGGTGGAACAAGGGCACAATTCCAGTGTACTTACAGTGTAATTGTGCCTATGTACCACCGAAGGTGTAATATCGTCGTTGTCAAACCAAAATCTGCTATGTGCACTTTTTGATATTTTTACTTTTTAACCTCTACGTATAGTTCATTCGCCTATCTATTTATAAAATATGTTATGTGCCGCAGCTAGATTTTTGTCAAATAAAAACTCAAAATATGCTCAATAACTCAAAATATACTTTTTGCACATAGCAGATTTTGGTTTGACAACGACGATATGTCAAAAGTTACACTTCTCAATCACCATCAGCCGCTATTTCCTCTTTAACCCGTTTCTCGCGTCTCACCTGGTCGGTCGTGGTAACCGCGGGCACGGTAGCAACGGGTTGATCGTCATCTTGAGCGTCATCTTTACTGTTCTCGTGTAACAACACGTATTCTCTCTGCGAGAAACCGAACTTGACGACATCTCGCTCTAACAACTCGACGTAGCGACGCGGCTCAATTTTCTTGTTGTTCACGAATGTACCGTTGGCTGAGTCTGGAACAATATTATTATCCTTGTGTGATATAGTGCCATCAAACTCTGAGTAGGAATGACCTCGGGATATCACAATATTGATTGTGACGTCATAGTTCATAGCTGCAGTCTCAAAGTAATAAGGTGACATTATCAAAACTTATCATGTCATTAGTTACTCGTAAGTCTTAGAATTTGTATTCGTTTTCAAAAACAAGACTAGTATGGTAGTATGAGTATGAGCGTTTATTTTTATTAAAAGGGACTGAAGTTGAAAACAAAAAAAAATATTGATATTTTTTATGTAATTGTATGTAATTGGCGATCATTTCAAATATCAATAAACAAACAAATAAAAAAGAAATGTAACACTAACCGAGATCAATAATATAAGGCCGGACGCGGCGCCCCTGCGTGCCGTCGGCGCGCGTGAAGGGCGTAGCCCTGTACTGGAGGGCGGCGTGCTGCTTGCTCACGGACGGGTGCTCCAGCGGGATGTCCGTAGCGTTCTTATCGCGGCCGAGCACGAAGCATGATTGTCGGTGAATGTATAGGATTGGTAGTGCTTTGTCGCCTTTGAAGGGGTAGAATCTGCGGACGATGTGTTGATTTGAATGTGTGAGAACAAAAAAATGTACCTTCGAAAAGGACTTACTTATGCATACAGAATATACGTAGTCATTGACAGGGAACTTGGCAAGAATCTGAAAGAGACAGTTAGATGCGCAGAACATAAAGCAGAGCAAAACGACTTCTGCGCATCTCATGTCTACGTCTCGCCATGTTAATTGCCCATGACTGCACAGAATTACAGTTTTGGAAAAAGATAATTTTGACAAGATCTTGAACAGCGTATATTAGTTTCTTATTTTTAATATTCTTTTTTACAAATGTTTCGTTCCGTCTAAATTTTTCTGATAATTTTTTATATTGACAGGGTCGCTATAGGGTTTCTTTTTGCAGCTTCCGTGACTCGATATTGACATTCATGTAGATTAATTCTTTCCTGTTTGCATAAGTAGGTTCAATCGTTAACATAACACGTACCTCCATCGTCTCTTCGGTTGCTTAGCATCGTCCGGTTCAGAGTACTTCAGTACCACACCGTTGACAGTGTTAGTGTCAGCTGTCAGCTTGCCAGATAACCCAAAGTTGGGTTTCTCTTTGTCCCCGGCACCTTTGCCTTCCTTTTTCACTTCCGTCTTACCCCAACTATATTCCTTGTTTTCATCAGCGTCAGTGAATCTAAAAGGTCATATAAAAGTTAGTACAGATCATAAAATAAAAAAGAAATAGGGAAGTACAATATATAACTGTAGTTGTTTATCTTATTGTCTCTGGTATGTGAAATAGTCAAACAAAAAAAAATTATCTTCAATTTAACTGTATTAGTTTCTCTTATATATCTTATATATACAAAATCCAACATTAATCTAAATTTTCCCCAACTCACCTAGACTTCCTCTCTCTCGGTTTATCCCCGAACGCGGGCGGTCTCTCCTTCCTATCCTCGCGCTCCTCCCGCGCGTACCGCGAGCGGCTGCGCTCCGCCCTCTCCTCTCTCTCCCCGTCTCTCCTCACCCTGTCTTTTGTACCTTCTTCTGGACTCTTTGATGGCTCTCTGGTCAAAAACAATCTGATTTTATTAAGTAACTAGCTAGTTATTCGCTTCGGGAAAAAAATGCATTTACGTAAAAGTATAATAAATTGTACATGTAAACCTTCCTCTCTAATATATTAAAAAAAACCGCATAAAAATTCGTTGCGCTGTTTTAAAGATTTAAGCGTACAAAGGGACATGAGGACAGAACTAGCGACTTTGTTTTATACTATGTAATGAAGTACACCTTCCGCCATGTGAGGCGTGTTGCATGGGGAACAACCGAACTCCGAGTGACTTGAGTTCAGAAAGTGTATTTACGAAGGTGTTATGGAATATTTTGATAGTGCAATTCAGGTTAGTATTATATCATCGTATAGTGCGCTTTGCGATAACGCCTCATTTATACCACTGATCAGTCATTCCTGATGTATGAACATATTATATTATCTTGCTACAACATAGCTTAGATATACAATAATGCATGTGAAATCATAATTATAACTTTGATATCACATATTATTATTAAGTAGAATAGGTACAGGTATAATAAAATATCAAACCTTGGATGGGGCGCTTCTAACTTGTCAATTCTGCTCGGCCTTTCGCGTCGCATGTCGCGATTCCTGCAAACCGATAATATGTCTAGTTATAATCAGATCATTGCAAACTCAAGACGGATTTGGATAAAGCAGTACATTCACTGAGAAAAATAAATCACACAGGTCCTCCATGCTTGATGTAATAAATAAATATGCTGCATATATTATTCAGTAATAAATTGATTTTGTTACAATGGAGATATAGTCTGTTTATGATATAACATTATACTTAATTAAAAGAATATTAAACGTTAATAATTTTACATTAGTAATCGCTGTTTAGATAGATCGATAAAATTTAATTATTTGCTTACACTTTATTTACCATTTTTATGCAATATATGTGTAAACATTGTGAAGCAAAAATAAAAGATAAACAAAAATATAAATTGGAACAACTAAATTCTTGCAACTTTTGCATTACATAGTAAAATACCTATTCCAGCAAAATATTTTATAAAACAATTTGCTTACTTAAACTATTGTGAGCCCTAATGATACTAACAGTAAGGATTATTATTTAACATCAAAAATATCTCCAACACAAGGAGGCAGTTACTTGACACTCCTTTTACACTTACCATAGTGATAATACTTGGACAAATGTTGCTTTGGCGTTATGTTACATATACCTACTGAATTTCATCCGATCGTGGATTTCTCTATTTTCTTGTATGTTGAATATCCAAAGTTCTTCTGTATACAGGAGCAGATAAAGGTTAAGTGTAGAGTAAATTAAATAAAATTCAAAGCCATGTGTTGTTAATAAAATTCAATCATTACTCTGTGTAAATGATTCTTTCACTTGATTTTGTCTGTCATCTAGGAAAATCTAATTCCATATTACTTTTTGAGTCTTATTGTGGGATTCTATATAGTTATTTTTTCAAATATTCCTTCCTTAAATTTAAGTTCTTCCAGTTCATCCTTGGACTTGCGGAATACATTTTTCAATATAAATAATGCAGTAGATAGTTTCAAGTTCAATTGCAATCTGTGCTTTACTCCAATCTTCTTTCTAATACACTTCAAATTTCGTAACTTATCGTAGCGTTATCTACATACATAAATACATTCATATCTAGTTGTATACTATGTATATAACAATCCATGGGTAAAATATAGGTTCCCTTGACAATTCTATACACATTACAAATTCATAAAAATAAATACTGCTGCTTGGCAATCTTGCAAAACCAAAAAATAAAATCTTTAAAATAAATGCGACAGTCCATCCGATATCCATTTAATTTAATTCAAAATCTGATTCTTCAGCAAACAGGTATATCAGGCAAAAATACTATAATTTGCCTCACAAATTCTAATCCAATCCTTTCAACATTTCCATATTCAATCACTACAAATATAGGGAATATTGTTGAAAATATTATAATCAGTCTTGATTAAGCTGTAGTAAGTAACATAAACATGACCCAGGGTTTATCAGAAGCAAAGAGTTTTGGCCACGAGTCTTAAATAATATAGAACATGATGAGGAGCCATGACATAGTATTCCATAATGCACTTTCTCTGTTCACATACAAAAATAAAAGTGCTCGCAAGACCGTTCTGAACTGAGCATCAATTCTTGATTTTCTGAGCAAACGGTATATACGTTGTTGTATTTTTCTAAAAGTTCAGAACAAATAATTCTACTAGTCTCATAACCGCCTAGAGTTAGCATCATTTAAGGTAATAAACTTTAAATAATGTTGCAACTGTAATACGTTCTGACCGAACTCATTACTATTTTCTGTAGAGATGTCACTGTAAAAACAAATATATTTGTTTAACTTCGCGGGTTACACAGTGTGCAGTATGGCGGCACCACAAACATTAATGTTTTCAGTAATGGTGTTACCTCCATTTGTAAAATATACACTTGAAAGCGGATTAATGAAGACATTAAGATTTGTTTGTCTGATTATTTGCATAGTTGAGATGAGTATTGCAAATAGTTGAAAATACCTTTCTGGTGAGAACCGTTCGTCTCGTGGTTTTTCTCTCTTGTCAACAAATCCTCTTCCTTGGTACCTAGGAGGTTCTGGCGGACGCCTATATAAAAAAATGTAGCTGTAAATTATTATTTTACAAATTATTTTGCTTGATAAAAATGTTAATCTATTAAAACCCAATAATTACCTGTCTCGATAATCCCTGTTGTCTCCAAACTCTCGTCGTTTTGGGCCTTCATATTGGTTATACCTATTGATACCTAAAATAGTAATGAATATAGTTTAAAATATGTTCAGTCAAATATAAAGATTATTAATTAATGTTTAAAAACTTAATTATGTACCTCTTGGATCTTCTCGATAGTAATTTTCTTCCCTTGGTCTTTTATTATAGTGATCTTCAGGCTTGCATTCTCCATAAGGTGGTCTGAAAGTTGTTTCAGTAATTAATTACGTTGTCAATTTTTTTTTAATTTGCTGTTTCTGTAATATACTTCATTTCTCCTAAATAACACAGGGAAAATACTATTTTCTTATCTTATTAGGATAACTCATGGGATAATTATTACATTTCAATTTCAACTAATTTTTTCGTAAATATTTAAATGCAGTCTTGAAATTACAATATCACTACACATAGTAAAAGAACATAATTTTATTACAAATATGATTATATTACCTCTTAAATTCATCATACTCCCGAGGCTTATAGCCATGCTCAGGATTAGAATTGTTGTAACGTCCACCTTGATTGAATTTTTCTCCATATCTTTCATACTTATCTGATGGATGTCTTAAACTAAAAATGTAATGTATCATTAAATGGTTATTACTTTTCTAACATACCTAACAATATATTATAACACCATTATTATTCAATGTTGATGATAATTTTTTATTTTTTGATAGGAAATTATATAGTTTAGAAATTCTGATCTCCCTAAGCTCTTTACTTGTACTGATCAAATCTATTTATATAAGTACTAGCTGCCCGCCCTCGCTTCGCTTCGGGAAACAATAGCATGTCTACCTAATTACCCGTATAAAGTTTAGGTATCT
>DWKA01002071.1:0-11224 GCA_018249155.1 Panoquina ocola ocola
AACGTAAGGTGGGCCCATCCAGGCCTATGATGAGGCAGGACAATGCATAGTACGGCTTCGAAAGATTTTAATTTTTTTTATGGCATATTACTAAACAGTATTACAACTTGGTATAATGCGGTCAAACTAATAATAGGAATGTTAATGATCTCGATTGATCTCTGTTCCTTGTGCGGTCCTAACCTCACCTTATCGGTTTAAGACGGCGGCTATGACGTCACAATAAGGTGCGAGGTAATTCTTGTTCACAGTTTGATGGCACTATAGGTAGACTACAAATTTTAGCCTGGGAACTTAAAAAAATAGTCGTGTTACTTTATTAGACAGTCTAAATTATTATAACCAAATCAGTATCAATTGACAACATACCTCGTTCTCTGGGCGTGTTTTTAATATTTTGTATTGTAGTCTGTAACTCTGTAGTATAATATTAATCCGTGAGGCTTAACTAGATACTCTGGTCCCCGTTTCCCCGAGTGAACCCTGAAACTGCCTTGTATACGGGCACTTTCCGTTTGGTATCGATAGTATATCTACTGGTTACCGTTGCGCATATGAATCGTTCTCAGTGGTTGCAGTTATTATTCA
The DNA here is from genome assembly GCA_018249155.1 of Panoquina ocola ocola. Taxonomy (NCBI): domain Eukaryota; kingdom Metazoa; phylum Arthropoda; class Insecta; order Lepidoptera; family Hesperiidae; genus Panoquina; species Panoquina ocola. Next base: position 589 of record DWKA01002071.1, read on the forward strand.
TTCCGCTTTTAAATTTTTGTACAAGTATCCTTAATTTCCCATTTGTTTGTTCTATTACATTTTTTGATGTTTCATCTATTGTTTTTATCGTAAACTGCCAAACTTCTCATAATTTATTTCTATACATTTCAAAATATTCTGTTTCAAGCAGTCAATTATAAATTATTAGGGTTTTTTGCTCACTGTACACACGTAATTAGACGTAATTACCGCGAGGTGTCTAGTTAACCCGCACGTTGTGTTAATGTTGACATACGAGTAGGTCCGTACTGTGCGGTTGTTCTGTCCTCACCTAGTTAATTTAGTGAGAGCTGTAAATAAAGCGTTGGACGTAATTGTATGTTGTACCGAATAGATAGCACCACAATATTTGTGAGCCTAATGACATAATGATGTCAAGGATTGTGTATATCTATGAGCTAGATATCAGTTTAAGATTTTGCATCGAGTATAACAACCAATAGAGTGGTAATGTTATATGTTTTGTTCGAAAACAAATTACGTCAAAACACTGCACCGGTCGCTGCGCTCTGATTGGCCAATACACAGGTCGCTGCGCTCTTATTGGCCGACGCACGTTGGTTAGTGCGGTGATGTTTTAAATTGTCATTTATCAGTGACAAATCACTGATCAGTTTCGGAACGTTGCAGCTCACATTACCACAATTGGTTATATGCTCGATGAAATTTTGTATTGTAATTTTACAAATTTATGTTTTATTCATTTTGTTTCCGACCTTACGATAAATGTGTTTTACGCTTTGACTATGAAATATTTAGCAGCTGTTTTAGCCATAGATTAATTTTAGTATTTGAGTACTCGAAGATGTTAACAAAAGCTTGCTGATGGTATATCACTTTTTAATTGGACAGCGAGATAAATACACGCAGGGTAGTTGTGATAGTTACATTTTGTTAACGTCTTTCAGTATTGTTTTTGATATCAAGAAAATTGTGTGATAATGGTAGCATTTCAAGTTGTCACTTTTTTTTAGGAAAAATGTGAAGTGTTGTGTATATAAACGTCTTAAGATCAGTGCGTGGACAATATTTTTACGTGTTTTCTGTAATAGCGTTCTATTGTGATGAATTGAAATATTGTATTAAGAGGGTAGTTGTATAAAATGGCGTCGAGGATAGGTCCGCTTTGAGTGTGATCTTTTATAATGCCAGTTTCATACTTAGGCAAATTTTAATTAAAAACGCACACTTGGGTGTATTATTGTATACAGGTTGATTATAGGTTATCTAAGACTTATTCTTTCTGGATTTCTCGATACACTCTTCGTACGAAGTCGAATAGAATATACAGTACCTACCGGCGTCTAGTAACATAGATTATTATCAAAACTCTACATATCTCACGTATCAATCTGAACTGCTTGAGATTTCACCAACTGACGTAATCATCGTAGGTATCAGTCAGTATAATAATATATAACAATATATATGAAATTAGTTGAGTTTTATATTATTAATGTATGTGATGTAATCCAGTAAATAATTTTAAATATGTACTTGAGTGATTATTCTCATTTTGTTCCTATACAATAGAATACGCTTATATTATATTCGGTATAGAGTACCTGCTTAATTTATTTGTAAGATAGGTTTGAAATTAACTATCTGTAGAAAGAAAGAAAAACCTACTTGAAAAAGAAATAATATATCGTGCATAATGTTCTTAAATTTTTTTTGTTACCGTAATTCTATTCCACTTTATTTTCAATTTGAAGCAAAGTAGATTGGTGTCATCCACCCCATAACATTCTAAACAAGTTATTGTGTTTGTTATTCCCACTCGTTATTTTATTTCAGTAACGATAATAAATAATACAAATAAAAATTTTATTACAAAAATATTCATTTACGCCACCTTCAGTACATTTCAAATTCTTGTAAACGGGTTGAAATATAGTACAATAGATATTAGTTAGACTTTTTAATGTGATTTAATGAGTGAGATCATTGATATAAATAGGTTATGTGTCATTGGCAAGCAACTTGGAAAGACGTAGAAATAGACAGTTAGATGCGCAGAAGTTGTTTAGTCTTTATGAATAGCTTTTTAGAAAAACGACTTCTGTGCATCTGTCTCTTTTTATGTCTTTCCAAGTTGCTTGCATGTGACTATATGTTGATATCCTATTATTACTTGTAGTAATAAAATGATGCAGCACACAGTTAATCCTAAGTTATCAACTGCATATAAATTTTAATATCATACATGATACAGTAGATACCTATAATATTTTGTGGAACTTTATTTTTATTGTGGCTGAATGCATACTGATATGTTAGAAAACTGTCATATCTTGGACATTTCTGTTTAAGGTTTTAAAGTTTTTTTTTATATTCTTATTTTGAAAAATAGCCTTAAACATGAAGTAATGGTACTTAAATAAACTTGTAATATTTGTATAAAATAAACATATAACAGTATTCGTTGGATCTTTTAATGCCATTTTAAATGTATAAAATATGGTTATTATAAAGATATTTTTCAGAATAATGCTTTAAGTGTGATGCGAGATTTATATTTCATTTGCGTTATATTTATGTTAAAAGCACGCGTTGAGTTTGAGTCCTGTACACATATCAATATATGGCATAATAATTATGACGATATTAATTAATTATATTTAATAGTTACTAGTAATGATACAGATGATTAGCCACACAGATAATCTATTGATCTCTGTATCATTAGGTAATGTTATTTCTTCCACTGTTTGTAGCTATCCTAAAATAACCTTGTGATCCAACTAGGCTTTCTCCCTAGTATGTGTTAATGTATATATATCATTATGAAAATACAGAAGTATTCCTATGCGAAAACAATCAATTAATGTACATGTATAATCCATTTTTACTGGGCATTATATATTAAAACTGCACATTTCAATTAATCTGTCTATTCCTATGTAGTGTAACATCCTTTTAAATGTGTCTTTGCTAATATCTCTAAAAATTACTCTTGATATTTGATGATATTTCTAATGTGTTTTACCCACGTACAAACGGCGAGGTTGCATTAGTCTTGTCATATTGGATACTACAAGAACATCAAAGAACAACTGTAATCCTAAATTATGACCATAGAGTAAATGAAATGGAAGAAACCCATCTTTCTTTCTTAACTATGAACATAACATTTTTAAGAAATTAGAGTTTATAGTCTATGTAAGACTTAAATTGCGTTGCAGACTTCGGTCAGTGGCTTGGTTTGCTCAAACTAGTGCTATAAATGCTCTACTAGGCATTTACTCTTTGGTTATTCTTATACTGTTTGCCTCGCTAAATATACGTTAGACTATCCACTTAACTTGCGAGATAAATGTAGATATTTCTTACATTGTGTGATTGGTGTACTAATTGTAATAATTAGTGGATAGCATTCATTTTGTACGTTTATAATGACCTGGATCATCCGTAGCTTGATAGTGAGTGTATTAAATTAGGTCCACAGATTAATGTATTATTACCAGTAACTTGTAACTTGTTGGACTACTGTCAATCGCGCAAATATGCTACAAGAATAAATTATTCAAAAAACGAATTATGTTATAAAACGAGTGCTTTTTAAAAATCACATCTATATATTCTAGTATTGTAACGAAAATAGCATTTCGTAGCAGCTTATTCATAAATAATTTAAAAGTCATACAAGTCAATTAAAATTAAGATGTGCGCTACAAGAATTTTTATTAGCGATTTTTTTATGGAATTTTTATTGTCATAAAAAAGCATTATTGCATTGTATGTAACATCTGTTCATTTCAATTTATAGCTGTATAACTACCAAACTTTATTGGGTTTCTGAAGTACGCGCAGACATATTATTATTTATATATGAGTTCTATTCGCAGCGTAGTTCAAACCCCGATAGAGTTTTGCGCTAGTTCTGCAAAACTTGAGTCATAAAGATCCTTATTATGATTTTTCCCATATGTGGATATTGTTATAAGTTTTATATGTTATTGTTGAGAATTTCAAGAAAATGTCATTAAATATATACTTACACTAAATAGTGTTTTATTACTGGGGTCACTTTTTTAACCTAAATTAGTTTTAATAATCTGGCATAATTATGTTACTCTGAATGCACAATTTAAAAATGGTTGTTAAGATTTACCAAATATGTTACACCCTGTTGAATGTATATTCAAGCAACAAATGGGTAGACTATATAGCTACCTGATATTATGGTTATTACTGTTATGGTCGCCCAAGGACAACGGTGACAAAAAAGACATCACTGAAGTGCTGCTAATCTAGGAAAAATTGTCTCTCCAGCACAAAAATGTGGCAAATATAGTTACTTGGAGGCTGATTCAAGCAGTGGTAACGGGTAGCTTGGAAAGTTGTCTTTGATCTTTGTAAATGGTCTTTACACAAAATCATGCTTTTGTTGCTTCATATATCCTATTGATCAGTCTACATGAGTTTGGATCTGTATTTTTAGCCAAAAAAATATAGAATAGGTATTTCTCAAGGACTTTATATATATATGGACTATGCACGTAAGGAATTTATACGTTCTAAATTGAATTCTTACTCGTTGCATTAGGGTTCAAAACCATTCGATAGTGAGCAGATTCAAAATTCGGGCAATGAAATAGACCAACGGAGGGGCAGTGCCATCCCTTTCTAACACGCTTGTTAGCATATAATTTTTCTCACTTTATTGCCCCTCCGTTGACTATCTAATTCGGACCGTTTTTTCACTCCCTGTGCGCATTCCAAACTAATTATAACTTCCTTGGTATTTCTTGTAAATTCAATCGTCTCGTTGTAGCATAGACAAAACATTCATAGACATAATTATTATGTCTATGCTATCTTTACCCTACTCTGCATGTCTATTTGTAATATAATTGACTATTTTTCATAATAAAATTAAAAAAAAATTCTTTTGTACACTCATTCATTTTGAATATAGCAAAATAACATACTGTAAAGTTAGAAATTATTTATTGTTACAAGTTACAGTTTAAATAATGACGTAAATGACAAATAATGACAAGTGTCCCCAGCCGCTTTACGGCTTTATTGCTGGCAACACTGAGCAAGTAGCAGTTTGATGAGTGATGTTTCGCGTATGGGACGGGATGTAGAGAAAGTAATTTCTGAGTTTACATTATAATTTACTTCAAACTGTGATATGAACATTTTTGATTAGTGAGAAATGCTTATGTTATCTTCGGAAATAGTTAGGAGCTGCAAGGACCTATTTGCATTAACGCCAAAATGCTTGAAACTTATTAGGAGTGATATATTTATCCGTGCCTGTTTATAGTGATTTTATGAGTGCTTTTTGGAGTCAGCGGTCAAAATGCCGAGAGGGGAGAATAGATCGAGTCTTCTATTGTCCCAGGACGAAAATGAACAAGTGTTTAGCCTCATCGGCTCCAAGTGCCAGGTATGTTTTGCAGGACACCTGTCGTGGCCTTCCTCGTGATTTAAAAGGCAAAGATTACATTTATCTATCCTTATCTGGCCACGATAAATCGTTAATACAACGATAAAGGGTGCCCGAACCTCAAATTTGTTACAATGTTCATAATTATTAATTATATATTTGTTAAAAATGTTCTACATTTACACACTCAATAATGTTCCAACACTCACTATAATAGTGATTTTTTGTAGTGTAAATTATGTTACTGTGAGCATATCCTTTTTACTTGACAAAGTCTGCTGATAGTCATGAATATTACCATCATAATTCTGAACCACTCAGTCTTCATATTTAACTATACTAGCCAACTGCAGGTTTTGAAATAGTAATGAGGATTTTATCACCTGCTGTGCAAACATAGATACAAACTTTTTTGATGTTAAAAATGGAAAAATGAATGCTTTTGATGAATTGACAATACTGCTACTTTGTGAAACAGGACATAGTAACTTATATTTTTCAATGAAACACAAAAATGTATAGATAGACTTATTGTTTACAGTAAAATTATTATGATTTCTTTACAGCTCTGTATTTGACTGGTCTGCCACTTAACATACATAATATTCTGTTTATGCTCAAGCTCTTAAAATCTCTGGCAAATCACTTTATTTTTTTATACCAAAAGTTTCACTATATATTTTCTAAGCACTAGTGTGAATCGAAATGCATATTTTTTTAACACCCAGATGTTACTATGCAAATTACACTGATATCTGATGAATCTCATCTTAACTTATTATTGTAGTGATTCTAATAGTAATGCGTTAAGATTACCAAGAGGTTTAAAGGGCTCCATTTATCTTAAATAGAGTAAAAGGTAACCACACCTGCTTTTATATAACTTTATCATACCTAAGTAGCCTCAGTGTTAATAAATGAGGTAAATGGTGGAAGTTTACTCTTAGAAAATTTTGTTCATTCTTTATAATAGTTAACAAGTAGCAAAAGCTAAAATCACTATCTCTCTCACATTTAAATTATCACCCTATGTCTACATAATTAAGGTTTATAATAGACCTTACACTACAAACTACCATTTAATGTTCTACGGATATAAATAGTATGTTGTTGTGTACTATCTATCTTCAGTAAGAACTGCCTGCTATACACAGAACAGCGGGTCTATTACAAACTCTTAGCCAATTCATGGCTATGCAAATCAGCCAACCAGCGATCGCATGTGGATGTCATGTGACCGCTGGTTGCCTGATTTGCATGGCCGTGAATTGGCTGGCTGGAATTAAGAGTTTATACTAGACCTGCTGAACAGAGTACAGAGTTATTCTAACTGGAGTATTATTTTATACACCTGTAAAAGACATGACTACCATTGAGGACTTCATTTTCATTATTAGAATAAACTTATGATTCACACATATGACTCACCACAACCAAGCCTTTTATGATAAAGCAATGGGTAATCAATTCAAAAATTATCTCAATGTCACCATTTAATTGATTGTTTTTATCAACAAAACCATTGAAAAATATCACCCAAACCCAAAATCCTGCTCATTAAAAAATAGTTAATTTGTGTATTATCTTCAAGAGTGAAATTTTGTTATAAAATACACATATTTGTACTTTAAAATATAGTACAGATATACTTAATGTATGAAGTAATAAGATAAAGTAATAATTTTAATAAGGATATTTAAAATAGAAGATTGATATTTACAGAATATAGCTTACAATAAAATTTGATTAACTGCAAAGTAACTTCAATTACATTTCCAATAAACAATGTCAAAACATGTTGAGAATACTCAGAAATTAATCAGATTAAATGTGGCATACTTTAGTCTTACTTCACAATATGAGAGCAAAGTTTCTCAGTCTACTGTGTAATCAAGCTAATATTGGCCAATATCATATATTAAAAAATAATATCAACAACTGTTGAAGACACGGACACATTACAAGAGGAGACACAAAAGTCAACAATAAAACCATGTATATTATTATGAGTAAACTATTTTATTAAGAGTATAATATGAGATAAGAGACAACCCTAGAGTGAGACTACACAACAATTGCACATGAAAAAACTAGTAACACTCAGGTCAGTGGCATTATGTAATGCAAACAATGCTTCATTCATAGTCTGCAGTGCCACATTCACTCGCATTCCACATTTAATATTGTCGTATTTACATGTCTACAGTTCTTTATAGTTGGGATGTAAATCTTTATCGTGTTTACTCTTCAAAAATTGGGATTAAATTTATTAAGCTGATAAATAATGCTTACAGCCATATCATGGTCTAATATTTTGGGAAAAGATTTTGTTTCGCCATAATAAGGCAAGGAATGAATAATTCATAGAAATAACACCCCCCCCCCCTCCTTCAGTCGCCCCTCTTGTGCTTGTTGTACTTCAAGTCCTTATTTAATATGCATTTAGGCCACCTGGTCTCAATGTCTAATTTGCTCCCAACCTTGGCCAAAAAATCTAAATCCCCCCCCCCCCCACACACACACACACTTTCTCGTGGATCAAAAGCTGGTGACGCCGGTGGCCTTATTAATAACTTCATAGTTATATAATGTTTTAAAAACATACTTACGTTATAATTAAAAGCACTCATAATAACAACCATACTTATAACATATACTTATGTACCTACGTTATATTGTATTATTGATTGAGTATTGTTTGGTGTTTACAAATATTTTTGTTAATAAGAAATGAGTGAGTATTGCATACAAACACGTGAGCTAACCCTAAAAGTAGAAGTAGGCTTAAATACGTTCAGCTTGAAACTCACGCGAACCATCAGCTTGCATGTTAAATTTAAAATTGACCGTTAAAACGAGTTTTCGCGCACTCTACTTTACCTCCAAATTTGCTACAGCTAACGTTCAAAAATAACCTTTATTTACAATACATTGAATGATCAAGGTTGACTGCACTAAAACATCCTAAAATTACCAAATCAATCTCTGGAGCGAGGTGCTCAATCGCTTAATCGAGCGAGTAAACATAGGGGACATGATGTCGAAAGGGGACAAATCGCCGTTGACCTGTTGAGATACATAGGTGTTTGTTAATTTAGAATAGAGGTAGATATACGTAGGTTGGTATCTAACTAATACCTAAGCATTCAGATTAATTTAGAAAAAGAAAGAAAGAACCGAAATGCGACAAGTCGTTTGCCGGCGGACGGATTCCTGCTTTGAGGAAGGCTTCATAGAAATACATAACATAGAGGTAATACTCGTAATACTAATGATATTATTAATAATTCATAACTTAAGAATAAACGACTAGCTAAACCATAACATCATGCAGGATTGCAGGCATCAACCGTTTTTTACGATAAAATGGTCTACCAGCTTGGGAATCGGGATGAGGCCGATAGGGGTCAGTATTCTAGGCCTCTTCAATACCGTACAAAATACACCGTGACTTTTTTTATATACTTAGTAATAGATACAAAGGGTAATGCTATATAAACCTCATTAATTAATACACCAAATAAGTGCACATTACAGTAATATCGTGTATTTCTGTTTCTGTATTTCTGTCGTGTCGTGTATTTCTGTTTGGCCTAATGGTTAGCTGGTAGAGAATGCATTAAGCTCGCCATTTGTACCCTGTTTTACTGTGGTCAATAAAGTTTAAATAAATAAATAATATCGATCTATTTTCGAAACTCCAAGGAGAAGTACCTAACTATACCTACTAACATTTTAATCTTTTCATGTTCCTGGAATGTTCGAGTAAAATTTTGCGAGAAAGCCATACATAAACACATCACGTCCGAAACACCGAGCTGTTTATAGGTATTACCTAATTCGTCTGCTAAATTTCACCGAGTGGCATAACCAGTTCTAGTAACAAGGGCGTGGGTTGAATTTTTAAGCCATCGATGCTACAGAGCTGACAATAGATGCGTCGTTAAGTAATCGAGTTACATTAAATTTACATAAAACTCAAATAAACCCATGCAAAACTTATTAGGAAGGGCTACCTTAGATTAAGTTCTCCATATCTATAAATATTATGATTTTAATCTATTTAATTGCGGTCATCAAATATGTAAATTTAAATGATTTATGGCATTGTGCCTCGCTGTGACATCGATGTAAGGACAAATTTATGGACTTGGATGGAGTCTTACCTTGTATGTAATTGGGTTGAAATGGTCGTTACATTTAAAATATGAGTATCCATAAAGTTCTTTGGCAATTTTATGGACGCCTGCTTTTTGTCTCGAGAAAGTACCAACCTTTTTATGATAACATTGTTGACTTCATCCACCAAAGTTTACAACTGTAGGATAAGAGGAGTAACAAATCTCAACGTTTTGTATAATCAAAGTAAGAAGTAGTTGTTTTGACAGCGAAATTAGCGTCGTGGACTGCTGCTCCAATAGCTGGTAGAATTGCATACAGCATACGTAATTTCACTCTATATAAGTGCGGTGATACATGTCAACTTTCACCATGAAAGTGACAATAAATTGGTGGCTTGTTTAGTGTTCTAGACGACTGAGCTTCACGTTAACTAGATAACAGTTCTACCTCTATTCGGTCGAGATGACTTGCGGTATAATACTATAAATGTATAAGTCAGATTTTTTTGACTTAGGGCGAACATCAGGCGTTGTACTCCACCTCCTTCTTGATACACCAATAAGCCAGTTATGCGTATAGTCATTGACAAGTAACTTGACAAGAGTCTGAAAGAGACAGCTAGATTGCTGCTCTGCTTTTTATTGTGTGTTTCTGTCTCTTTCAGACTCTTGCCATGTTACGTGTTGATGACTTTATAAGTTCAATATAAGATCTATATCTCGATGCCTAATCAAAACTCCTCAATCTCCTCTTCCAGAGCCTAGCGACGGCAGTGGTGCAGCTGTTCACAACCGAAGGCCCAGCGCATTCGGAATGGAAGAAAAAGGACACAGGGGTGCTGTGCCTTATAAAGGACAACAGCAAGCGCTCGTACTTCTTCCGGATGTACTGCCTGTACCGCAAGACCATGATATGGGAGCACGAAGTGTACCTGCAGATAGAATACAAGAGCCCCCGGCCCTATCTGCACACGTTCGAAGCTGAGGTGAGACTTACTTTTCTGTGGCATTAGAATAATATATTTAACATAAAAACTTTTCTATACCGCCTTCGATGCCTATCTGTCCTCCTAAAGGTCGGCTGGTAGAGAAT
>DWKA01002072.1:0-11222 GCA_018249155.1 Panoquina ocola ocola
TTTAGGGGATCCGACCGGAATTTAAATAAATAATAATTGACAGTGGATCCGTTTTGGGGATCAGACCGGAATAACTCCTTAACGGAATAAGTTCCTTGGTGTAAATGTAGAAACTTTTTGTTGCCGACACAGCACACCGAACACTTTGATCGGCAACGAGTATGTGTCAAGTGGAGGCAATTGGACATACTCGTACGTGTGCGCAGGGAGTGGACGATTTCATACTGGTTCTATAGAAATCAAATAATAATCGGTAGCTTGTGTCGGACACTAGACTCAAAAGTGTGCAATTGTGCATGTTTGCGCATTAACGTTGCAATTTGAATGATTGTTTATTTAGTTACCTAATCGTAGTAGACGGTATCGTAGAAAACGATTTTCGATTGTCACCAATTGTTTTGAGAGACAAATACTAGATGGCGTTAGTAGAAAATTAGAATACATAAATGTATAGTCATCGACATGGAACTTGGCGTGACTCTGAAAACTACTTTTGAGCATGTAATGTCTCTTTCAAACTCTTGCCAAGTTCCGTGTCGATAAAGACGCATATGAGCATATGAGCATATTTCCGTACCAGGCGTGAATAACTTGATAAGTCCACTAACGTGTTTTTTAATGCCTATTAGGCATCAGGATTACTTTATTCCTACGGTGAATAAAGGACATAGTTATATGAAAACTCAAAGCAAAGTTAAACATTAAAATAAAATAAAAAAATTGTTAACATTTCCATACAAAGATAAATTTTAAAATGGCTGCCCTGAAAAAAGCGCATTTTCGACTTATCAAGTTATTCACGCCTGGTACGGATTTAAATCATTTCAAAGTCTACATGATAAAGTAGTCAAAGGAAGTTTTAGATTCCGATCATTCTGCACTGCGTTCAAATGAAAGAGAAATACTATTATTTTTTATCAATCGGTTATCGCTCGTCCTGAGAGAGATATGTGATAAGAGTTTCGTTCGAATCCTATCTAAAAATCGTATGGAACGGATATATGGCGAGGAATGCAAATAACGCAGCGAGCTAACAAGAATGCATGCGCGGGCGCACGCCATGAATAATGGAGTCGTTACGATTGTGAATTGAATTTCGTCTTAACTATTGTTTAAGTGTTCGAACGACACTTGGTACCTATCTGTAGTGTTGGTGGAGTTCGCTGGCTGAGAATTGTAATCGATCACAGAATTGTAGAAAAATTACTTCTGCTATCTTTTCAGATAGGATACCAGCTCAGTAAGCCTTCATGGAACGATCTTATTATTAATAATATCTGTTACATACAGTTTATCTGTTACATAAACATATTATGCCCTAGCCGGGAATAAAATCTGGGACTTCTAGCTTCGAAGATATGATCCCTATCAACTAGGCTATGGAATCCTATAATTATTATTATTAATTCATTAATTAATATTACCTGTATATTAATGTTTTACTGGTATATTTTCATCCACCTGACAACAATCGCTTGCTACTTAATTAGTAATTTAGTTACCAAATTTTAGGTATAATAGGAATCCGAATTCATTTAATCATCCTTCCTATTTTAATTTACGGGTACATACAAATTGAATGATACTTATTAGCTTATATTAGAGTCATTTGAGTTCATAAATTGCGTTACAATTGAAATCAAATGAATATTCATCATCAAAACCAAATAATACAATAACAATCTTATTATAACTACTTCAGGTTCAAAAAACAGGCTTAAATTGAAAAACACAATGTAAATTATGACAATTATACGCGATGGATAGATTCAGGAATTTTACATATGATAATCAAATTTAAAATAAATGCAGATATTCCAGGAGCGTTGCTCCATCCATCCATCCATCTGGATGGATCTTCTACACCGTTGATGACGGATGGATAGCCACGGGAGTACTCGTAACTACAGCCTTTTTCAGATGAACTATACGAAGGTTGTAACCTTATCTACCAACTGATCGATACAACCCACACATACATAACATTATATAGTGTTCGTATATACAGTACGCATGTGTACGGACTTAGTACTAACGTATTGTAGATACCAAGATTACATACGTACTAGAAGCCCGTGCTATAACCGATATAAGCTGCGGATAGGGTGGCCATGCGGTTGCGTTCCGTCGGATAATTCCGTTTTCAAGGTTAACATGTGTTCTTATACACGTATAAGACGTATAATATGACGTCTTCGTCATAACAACTCATAAATATCAATGCTCATATCATGCAAAATTCATGTACATGAATATCAAATCACAATGTGAAGGGTACAGGTGGTAGTCCCAGGTGGTGGGTCCAGGCCAAGTGTGAGAAGCATAGGAATTAATAATAGTTCACGCACAAGAATGACGTCGTTATATTTCAAATATTATGCTTTTAATCAAGATAATTCGTAAAAAAGTTAATACGTTTTTCTTTCTACGGAAAAACAACTTCCGAGATATTTAAAATTTCAAAAAAACTTAAGAAGTCAACTTTAAGCAAGAGTAAAATATTTTTCCCCACAACAAAAACATTGAAACTAATTAACACATTTATTGACAATTACTTTTAACACATTTATACCACAAAAAATATTTGTAAAATAAAATACCACTTCAATAATGCATAACTAAAACAACGCCCACCAATCCCACTTACCTATCTACAATCAAACCACGTATATGCCCAAAGTTAATAAATAAATCGATCTTATCTAAAATCTTTAGCTTGAAGATCGTAAATGTCATCCAAATCTGCAAAAAAGTGATAGATTTGGATGGCATTTGCGAACTTCAATCTAAAAATTCTGGATTAGATCGATTATTAATTTCGAGCGTAAATCAGCTAGTAAAATACCTGTCCCAAATTTCCGACGACAGAACTGGCCAACCCAGTCGTAGGACACCTAACTAGGTTTAGATACACTGGCAGACACTAGCATGCAAGGTCGCCCGGCGCCTCATTGGTCAACGCGTGTCCGAGTCATATGGACATGATCAGCGTGATACACGAGACTGTTGCTATGCACTTTTTGAAAACAATACCCTCCATTGTTTAATTAATACACGCGAAATGTGTTACTGGGAATTCAGGTGTTTATCCGCAACAAGGTGGTTAGAATTTTAACAGCGGTGTTGTAATATCCGGTAATAATATCTTTATGTAGGAATCAAACTTTGAGTAGGAATGTCGAACCTCTGACATTTGAAAAGTTTTGATAACCTTACCTTATTGGTTTAAGACGGAGACTATGACGTCACAATAGTACAGAAGGTCATTCTTGTTTATGGTTATATAGTTCGGGGCACAAAACTTGGCAAGAGTATGAAGGAGACATTAAATTCGCAGAAGTCATTTAGCTCGGCTTTTTGTTCTACTGTTTCTTTCAGACTCTTGCCACGTTCCGTGCCTATGACTATGTTATATCTTTTTTAATATTTTGTGAAGAAGGGAAACAGTTATTATAACGTCACAGGCCTTCGGATGGCATTGACATCAGTTACTTGGGTTTTTTACTCCTGCACTAAATTAATGGAGTCCTTCAGCGGTGTCTTCATTCTGGAGAAGTAATACGTGCCTTGCAGGGCACAATCCCAATAGCAATTGAGATAAATAATTATACTACTTGTTGACATTTTTATTATCCTATAATGATCTTGTTAACAAATAGCATTACTACATAAGCTTGGATAAACTAGTCATATTATGAAACGCAGTAAACTTTATAATAAAACCCATTAACAATATCGGATGTGATGTTATTAAAATTACTTCACACATTTAATACCTTTACATATAATTATCTAATAGAACATTTTTTATAAGTTTTTATTGAATAAAAATATGATAGTATCGGAAAAATTTATAAGCCAAATTGTTTTAAATTTCTAACACCAGAACAATTTGTATTATTTTGTTTCTCATATTTGTAACTGAGTTTTAACTACGAAAATACAACCTAACTAAAATCACTCTTACTTCAAGAAACAAGAAGCTAAGTAATAAAATTACAATGCAAATAAACAGTCTTGTCCACGCTATTTTTCCAATGAAGCCGCGTGTCATTCGAGACTCCGCCATTTTGCAAGGCGAACCGCTCGCGGCGGGAAAACTGACTTTGGCGCCAATTTCGATGCGGCAACGTCTTGTTACCCGACCGCATCCGATCGGTACCACCTTACGCCCATGTAAGGGACACCGAGAACCTTCGCAATTTAGCCGGCTAGCACCACGAGTGTCATTATAAACTCCTTTAATTATACCATTTTTAGTGCGCTTTATAGCTTAAGACGGGAACCTGACCGTATTAAAGTGGCATCGCGGATTCTCAACCTTGGATTTATCTCGGCCGATCTAACTCGATTCCTCATTCATTAACGTGTGCACTCGATACGGGTCCAAGTGTAGTTGGCGAGTGGTCGATGACATAAGAAATACGGGATAACTTGACGTTCTAGCTGATACATAAATAAAAATGAAAAAGTTACCTTTGGCAGGACGTGTTGCAGCAAGGCACCAGCTTTTCTTTTTGCGGCCATCTTGGTTTTGCGAGAGCACAGCACTTATGTCTTTGGTTTCAAATTGCGTTCGTTAAATTCGAAATTCAGTTCTTTGACCCCATTTCGCGGAGAGGCATCAGAATAAAATTTCTACGGAATTAAAAGACATTTTGTTCGTCGTAATTCTTCGATTTTACTTTGCTTTGTGTCAGGAATAGACGTTCTGTCTTTTGTTAAGTTAAATATAGCGGGTCCTTGGCATAGATGTATTAGGTAATACGAGTATTATTATGTATTGATTAAAGGAACATCTTACACGTGTTTTGGTTGCAGTATCGAAAATAACCTAATAATTGAATCTCTACTCGTTCAGAAATTATTGATATCTTAGCTTAGAGTATAGGTACATACTTTCTTTAAACTAATACTGTGCTAATACTATGTTGATATAGACAACGAGACAATTAGTTTGAGGACGAATAAAGATTTGATTAGCGATGACTTAGGAAAGCGTAATAAATTATCAATATTTATATTACGTACTTTAAGGACACAATCGATAAAATAAGAATCAACTCTGTGACATAACTATTTGTCTCTTTTACTCTTACACTTTTTGACGATGTACGAATAAGATAAACAGATATTGCGCATTTTTATAGCTTTTTAGTTTTCGCTAAAACATATTTATGTTGCTCAATTAATTTTCTAGTAAAACTGATTTTTTCCTTAAAACATCATCAAGATTCATCCAATCTAATTATAAATCCACTAGGGTTACAGAAAACCACAATATGTCGGACGAGTGAAATCACAGGTCTTCCAATAAAAAAATAACGAAAAAACATACTGAATAAGTACCGGGAGAGCATACTGTAAATACAGATGAGGGGTACATCGGCCCACGTTGCGTCAGGTCAGTCCCTGATACGTTTCATTTTCGAAAAGCCTACTTTTTGTCGAGGGTGCATTGCCCACTCGCACCCCTATTTGCACAATACTTTTCAATGAGTCGGTTTATTGTTTGCGAGCGGGGTACATTAGTTCGTACTAATGTACCCCGTTTCTATTTATTCGGAATAGAAATGGGGTGATTACGAGCTGAAATGTTTTTGTTAAGGCTAATTTTGACAGCAGTTTAATCGACCGAGGCTAAAGGATGTACGCTTTTTGATTATTATTTCTATTAGTTTCCATTCTAATAACAGTTTATTGCTTCAAGAGGTAGGCACGGTACAATGTAATCGTCTTAATGTTACTCTAATAACAATAACACAAATTTAATTTGTATGGTTTTTTTTATCGAATGGTAAAATTGTCAAAATAGTATTTAAGAAATTAAGTAAAATTGGTACAATGTTTACAAAAATGTAGTGAATTTTATGTCAAAATTACTCAACTTCGTGAGGTGACATTAATTATTGTTTCCGATAAAAAATCTAAAACCTATCGGGGTGCTAAAATAAAAGGTTTTATATAATGAGGTACAAAAGATATACAACGTATAATGCAGCAGAGTTAAAATATTCCGCATTCCGTTATTACAGAATACTGATCAAAAATAAACAACTCGACTACACGTTCATTTAACACCTGGACAATTTAAACGCTATCCTGAATCTTTGTAACAGTATTTATTTAAAAGCAATATCTGAAATAAGAAAAAAGCAATTACAGATAAATTTATATACACACGTACCGTCTTCCTGTGCGCCTAATTAAAGCCTTTTAAATGTACCAATTAGCTCAGATAAAAAATAGTATCTAACGAAACTACGAGCGTACTGAAAATTCTGAGAAAAAAATACCAGGCGAGCATAGCACGGCGGAGCTTTGAGCAGATTAAATCGCAGAGGGCTCTCATTCCCGTCCCACGATAACCGACATCGCCCATTTTCTATCTCGGCCTCACTTTTTGTGCCCGCTCGCTCGAAACTAGAATTAGCTGCGTCAAACCCTGCGTTATCTCTACAGACAGAATACCTAACGTACAGTAAAAGCCTTCCCTTGTCACATTACCAGCGATGAACGATTAGCTACAGAAAGCTTAAAGTTTTAAACATGGAAAATGTTAAATTTTAAATTATTTTATATCTATTTTTTTATTGCTAGAACAATTTGTGATACCGACAAAATACTACATAATTCAAACATACTACTACTCATAGGTAGGTATACCTTAGATGTAGGATTTCAAAGATCTTTAAGACCATAGTAATAGATCTTAGGACTCCGTTGAAAATACTTAAAGAGCACAGTGAATTTCCACAAGATTCAGAAAAACAAATACTTTTTATGCCTGACAATAGATATGGACAGATTCTTGTTGTCATATTGAAATAATTAAATACAAATTTGTAGAACAGAAGTTCTAAAGAGTCCATAGTATTTCTAAAATTGATGAATGGTTGTCAGAGGATTGAACTCCCTAAAACACGTTAAATAGAAAACTTCTCGCGTTCAATTCTCGTAGGATAAAATTTGATAGCGTTTGTTAAGTAAAATCTTGCGTTCGCTTCGTGAGGACAAACATAGTAAAGGAGCTAAGTCTTACCGCATTTTAGGCGCTACAACATTAGGGATTCGCGGTTACAGGGACTTGTTCTACCGCTAGCTATATTCGAGCTTCATTATTTAAAAGAGATTACTACGCTATCGCTAGTACAATTTTAAGTATTGAAGTTATAAAAGACTAAAATGTATAATTGATTTATTTTTTGTCTAATTTCTTTTTAGACTCGCAGGCAATATTCCGAATCAAAAGCATGGGTGAAGGTTTAGGAAAACCCTTTTTTAATTAGTATTCTACATAAAATGAAGATTAGTAAACGCCTGAATAGATCTTCATAAATTACAGCTAAAAAGCATTCCGGTCGTAACAGCCATCATACAAAAAAATACATAATATTTAAATCCGACGATGGACCTTTTACAAGTAATTAGATTAGTGACACTTTTACATCTTTTTCAACAACACACATATTTTTCGGTGTGTCTTTAAAAGATAATATAGTTCGTTCGCCTATAGTAAACGATACGACAAGAGACTTAGCCAGTGGTTTTAATACCCACGTAGTTGAGAACAGCCACGTTTTAGGCAACCAGCCGAAGTGCGCAGTGCGCGGTTATAAACATTTTAATCCACGAACAACCTCTCAAGATGGCGCTGATCTCGATCACTTCGAGACTGCCAAAAAATATACAAACACTATTGAGATTTACAGCTCATCATCAATACTTCTAGCAGGACAAATCTCCCAATTCAAGAACAATACTTGAATAAGTAATGCAGCAACGCAATACGAATAACCCTATTTATCAGTGCGCTTGTCATGTCATGTCATTAATTTCATAAACAGACAAGTACTTTCTTTACTTAAGTGTTGATTTTGACAAACGAATAGTGGTATAGTTATCGACAAGCAACTTAGAAAGGCGTAGAAAGAGACAGATCGATGCACAGAAGTCGTTTTTTCTAAAAAACCTTCATAAAGTCTAAAAAGCGACTTCTGCGCATCAAACCGTCCCTTTCTACGTCTTTCCAAGTTGCTTGCCTATGATTATAGGTTTGACTCAAGTAGGTACCATACACACACACTCGTACACACATACACAGATACATACATACATTTTACCAAGCTCGAATGGTCATCCGTACATGCGTAATACTAGATAGTACTAAATACGCACCAGGATAGCAGAATGCGATTGGGGAGACAGACAAGATGTTATCGCCGTAAGCGGTCAAGCATCAAGACCCTGATTGGAATGTAAGCATTGCACTGTGAAGGAATTTACACGAATACAGCTAACTTCTGAATTCCTCGTAATACGACACTGTGAAGTTAATGAACTGATACCAATTTAAAAAAGAATTTAAAAATCTGTTATGATGAAAAAAGTTTTCTTTATTAATTCACATAAATATTATATCTCCTAAGTCCTAAAGCTGGAACTGTTTTTAATAAACAGAACTAAACATGTAAATATTAACGAAAAGTATGTACCAAAAGTACCAAAGTATGTCTCCAAAGATCTTTTGTAAACTTAGATAAATTAATTCACACTCGTATCCATAATACAAAACGGATCGCAAACCGCAGTAACGGATAGAATCGACAGAACCGGCCGTAGATAAGTGACGACTTCTATGGCAATCCAATATACTGTGGTTATTATTATATCGATCTGTCAGCTTGACATGTAAATCAACAAAAACCCTGCGGTTAAGCTACTGTCTTTTATAATACTTGTAGGTTATACTGGATATAGGCGTAAAATTGTGCCAATTTGTTGACATCTTGGCGCTGATTGCTAAAGCTGCTTTTGACTTTTGACAACCGATTTTTGATGGCACTGATGATAAAGTCGAAAGATAAAACGTCAAACCCTTATTTAACGTCAAATTTAGTTCCTTCAATGTTCGATGGGGGCGTGTTATAATGGCACAAAAATTTGCTGTCATTTTGTACGATACAGTGTGGATGAAGCTTATTCAGCGTACTAATAAAATCCATATAATCCTTGAGTGACTGTTGAATGTTGGATACCAAATAAATCATTTTTCATTTCATTTTCATAGATCAGTGTCTAATCTGCATACTTTCGAGTATTGCGATCACAAATATAAGAACCTGAGTGGAATTTTAATAAGACTTTTAACACAGTTTCTACATTCGTTCCTATGGTAACCGTTGCTAGGGAAATTCTGCGCCAAAGCAAAACTCTTTATGCTAGTGATCTATTACTTGCGAGTTTGTGAGTGACTTAAATGTCTTAACGCCACTCAGAATGAGCTACAACTGCCTTACGCTTCTGCCACATCTTCCTAAAAAATGCGTCGAAAACATCATTGGTCGAAACCTACTTTTGACAAAAAAATCATATTGGATGAATTGGATCGCTTTGAAATAACAAGATTTATTAAAAACTGTTCTTTGATGAAAAACTGTTTTTTGTTTAATTGAATTTCGTTCTTTTTTTAACCGATTTATGGTCCAATTACACCGATTTTCCTCGGCGAATCTACCGATTTCACACGCGGACTTTAACAATAACCTATACGACTCAGATCCGAGTCACACATCACTCGTCAAGTCGCTACAGCCTACCCGCAGTGGCAGTGCATGCGGTCAATGCACTAGCTGCTATTTTCTTTCCCGATAACACCAAGGCCACTTTATAGCTTTCGGCACGGTAACGTGACGTTTTTCATAACGTTAAAACTACTTAAAACCCATGCTAACCTGGTAACTGCTCCGTTGTTGCCTTAAATAAAGTACTGGCTGATTGCACAGTTTTTTACTTTTTATTTTATGTGCAATGTACTGTAATGGTGTTAACCTACATTTGTTATTAAACTTATTTTTGCTGAAAGAAATTGAGTGCTAAAACTATATTTTTTCAATGAAGATTCATTGCTTTCTACATTGTTTTCTTTAAAATTTTAATAGTTCTCTTGCAAAAGAATAGTTACAGTTTCTCCTGCAATCCTATTCTAAGTTTGTCGCAGATGTCCATGGGCGTTATTCCTTATTAAAAATAAAAAGCGCAAGCTAAATAACATGGCAAAATAAGTTTTCCAAACAGTGATTCTAACCGCAGGGTTAGACTCACTCAAACAAACTGCTATCTTTTCTATACGTTACCTATTTGATAAAAAATCTTATCGCTGCTTTTTATTTAAAAAAATCTAATATTTTCAGGTTAATATAAAATATTCAATGTTTATTTATACTTAAATTCTTTTAAATTAGGACCTGCCTTATTTTTTAATTGATAATTACGATAAAAAAGACACTAACATTGTTTACCAGATAAGTCATGAATGAAAAAACGGAATAAACAGCTGTTTCTCGAGTTGACAGTAAGAATACCGTTACAGAATGAGATATAATAGGCTCGGCCGGCAAATTTAATCATTAAGACAGCTTTTCTCAATGTTATTAGTTAAGTATAACGAAGATAAACAAATGATTCAACTAAAGAATCACGGTTAGTAAGTCTTTTTTCAAAGATTTTATTTAATTTGCAATGTTTATTATAATATTTATAACTAGCATTTGCAATCACGCTTCGGGAAAAATAAGGTGCCTAATCGTATAATACAATCGATTCAATGAACATTTAAACAATACCTTCCTCGTCAATTACCTTATCTACTAGTGAAAACCGCATGAATATCCGTTCAGTAGTATTTTAAGTTTATGGCAAACAGACAGACTCATGTGGCAGGGATTTTAATTTATAATACATAAGGATAATTGAATTACATACAATACATTATACTATGAATTATCACACGATTAAAACGCAGTCACATAGTCTGAATTGTGCCTTATGTCCTAATGCAGAATAATGCAACTCTTCCATAAAAGGTGAATATAAGGCATGCCTTCAATAACTTAAATTTCCGGTTGAATTATAACTATATTCCTTTTATTGTATCTCAAGTCGTCTTAAGGTTCCTTTAGTCAATTTTATTATACCTTAAAACCAATAAAGGATATAATAGTTATGCCGATAAAAAACACTTATCTATCTATCTATCTTACGCGTCTTTCCTAAAGTAAAATTTTCAATAATAATTAAAAATTTAGTTTAAATTTTCAATATCTATTACTATAATCAATGACGCACATTAAAAATGTAAAACGTAAAGTTCAAATTGATTTTGACTTGTAGCAGCCAAAGTGTTACTCTGAATTAAGTCACAAAATAAATTAAATTGTTGA
>DWKA01002073.1:0-11221 GCA_018249155.1 Panoquina ocola ocola
TTTTATTTATTCACAAAATCCACAGCTTGTTACAATAAATTTACGCTCTATACTTGTAATACAGGTCATGAAGCCAATTTCGGATTTACAATATACTTATTAAGTTAAAAATTTTGGGTCAATTTGATATAACAGTGAGCTTGGGGTTATCCAGGCAGTTTATCTAAAGTGTCTTGATAATTTTTTTGGTGCTGGAGACACACTGAAACATCTTAAATCACCAGTTACTGTCAAAGACAACTTAGTGTTTACTTATTTTAGCAGAAATAGGAACCCCCTGCAGCTGGGCTCTGTTGACATCTATACTAATATTATAAAGAGAAAAGAATTGATTGTTTGTTTGGATTGAATAGGCTTCAAGACTACTGGACCAGTATGCTAATCTGCTATATATGGGCTTTAAAGTCTCAAATTAATTTTTTATTCTAATCATTGTCAACAGCATTTATACTATAAGCACATGCAGTCAACCCATGTCAATGTGTCTAAGGCAGACGAGATGGTCTATCACTGTGACAGCTGCGATGTGGACTTCTATCTGCCATCAGCTATGTTATATCATAATAAATTTTTTCATCGTCAAGATACAGAACTACCTTCAATTGGTCATTCTAAGAAAGTGAAGACATGCAACCAGGTATGTAGAATTCTTTTATCACAAAATTGTTATAAACAAATTATAATAGTTTTTTTTGTGTATGTTCAATTTACCATCTATATACATTTGAAACATTTTGTATGTTTAGTTCTAGCAAATAAGTAGATATACTTATTTTATGGTAAATATTATGCTTCCGTATAATGGGATGTCGTTAATATCCATTGAATTTCAAGATGGATGCAGAGACCCTTATGTTAATGGACTCTTCTACCTTGTTAGTCACCATGTTGCAAGAAAATTAACAGAATTTTAAGCATTAAGGTTCTTGTCAAATAACCATGAAAAGTGGGGAGTCAATTGGATTTCCTTGCCTGTATTATAATTTGCATATAAATGAAGGTTCCAAAGCTCAAAAACATTTTCCATATTCTTATCACTTATGTAATTTAGAAATGTAACAACATTTTAAATTGCCTTGCAGGAGACATTACAGATTTACTACTGCCCTTTTTGTGGAGAGGAGTATAATAATAAAGTAAATCTACATGTAAGTATGAGTTACATGATTAAAAAATACTTTAGTCCAATAAATTATTGTTTAGATTCTTAATAACATAATAATTGACTCTAAAAACTTGTTATTAGTATAGTGAATGATGATACTTTGCAATTGAAGCAGTAAATTTTTTTAGAAACACATGTCAGATGACCATAGTGATGAAAATCAGAGCCCAGATGAAGTATTGAGATGCCCTCTTTGTGATGCTATATTCTATCATCTGGATGCCTACGAGTTACATCTTAGTTTTCATTCCACTGAAGATGTTTATAGTCAGGAAAATGAAATGTGAGTTAATAAATTTATATTTTTGACTAGATTTAATTGAAGTATTTGAGCAACTTTGAAATTTCCGTGCTGCCCCATTTAACTATAATCTTAATTTTGGATTAGATTATTTTCAGAAAATCTCATAAGAAAGTTTGTGTTGCAGGGCAGCAACAATCCTGGATTTTTCTCTAGAATCTGTTCCTCCAGTGATGGAGAAAGTAGAGGAAGAGGTTAAAGAGGAGGAAAATGAGGGCATTGTAAGTAATTCTAAATACTCAAGCACTTGTTCAATAACAAAAAAATCATTCTACAATGTTACCACTGTTTCACATAGGTCTAGTAGGTATTTTTTTATCTCCATTACATTTGTGCGAAGTTAGAACAAAGAGATGTTAACTAATCATGTTTTAATTATTGATATGATAAAGTATATTGAGAGTGACTAGTACATTAAGAATCTTACCACTATGTATTCATGTTATTGTGATTAATATAGAAATGGCGATCTTTACAGTTTCTAACAATGACCAGGCCCTGTAGACAAGTGTTCGAAACGTTAGTAGAATAGAACACTAAATGTATGGGAATAACATACGCTTATGCGTAAACGTACGTTCGGACAGTTGTCTAAGGGGGCTGGAACTATCAGAGATGGCAATGTCGAAAGTTTTCTTCAATTTGATTCAACCTGGTTATACACATGTAATAACTACACAATTCATTATTATAATCTGTTTTTTCTTATTACAGGATAAGTTTCTTCAACTCATTATGGATGAATCTCGTGAAAGTGGAAATAATGATGGGTTAGAGAGAACAAAACCAAAGAAACATAAAAAGCATAAGAAATCCAAGAAAGCTGCCATCACCTTGGATGAATTTCTTAACATGAATAAGGATGTTTTTGGTGATGGTTTAGATGTTCAAGGTATTGAAGAAGTACCAACTACGCATGTCTTGAAAAAGTACAGAGTGAAAAAAGATAATATTACAAAGGCAATTCCCGCATCTGCTATTGCTAAACTCAAGAAACAAGGTATAACTGTTAAAAGTAACAGTGGCCTAAATTCTCCTATTTTTAAAACTAACAAAAAACTTATTGTTAACAAAACAGCAAACATTGTACCTAATCGTTTACCTGTTATGGCCACAGAAAATCCCAAAGCAGTGACTACTTCCAATGACTTACTATCAAAATTACTGAATCAGGGAAATAGTCAAATTAAAATAGTGAAAAAATCTAGCATAGAAAATTTAAATACAGACAAATTACCCAGCCCATCTGACATTCAAGAACCCTCATCATCAAATATCAAACAATCAGTTTCCGAGAATGACCTATCATCTCACAAAAATAATCCAAAAGTTCCTAATGGAGACGAAAGTAATGAAATGGAACAAGATACAAATGATGATCCAGATAAAAAAGATAATGACGAAGAGATAGCGAATGATGATTCTAATGATAATGCTACAGAGGAAAAGGAAAATTCAACACTACAGGAACCCATCGACACAACTTCAAATACTGACAATGATCACATTAGTAAACATGAAACATCGAAATCTGACCTAAAAGCATCAAATGATTTACAAGAAGAACAGAATGAAACAGATACGCATGTGAGTGATAACAATGATAGTTTTGAGCCTAATGGAGAAGAATTTGAACCAAATGCTAGTGATGATGAAGATGTTCCCAGTCCCACTCATGATAAATATAGCAACGACTGTAATGAAACGTTACAACAAGAAAATATCCGAAAACAGAATACACCATTAGATGCCCTTAAGCACTTGAGTGGTGTCATTACAATAAAACCTTCGAATACTGCAGATTATAAAACCGATGATACTGAAGCAAGTAAATTAATTGAAAATCAAGAAAATAATGAAATCGACAGTAATAAACAACCAAAAATTGCTAAAATGATTAGCAAAAATACCCAAAATTTAAAACAGCCTAATAGTCCTCAAAAAAAGGTAGATGTTGCAACATCTCTAGATGCATTGAAAACTTTAAATACACACTTAAAAATCACACCACATGTTACTTCTAAAGTAAAATGTGTTTATGAAGGTCAAGATGATGAGTCAGACAGTGACATGCATGAAAACTTGAATACTCCTAGTAAGAATGCGTGCAATGAAAATGATAATGCCAACTTTAAAACACCAATTGCTGTGGCGAAACCACCAAACATTGCCAAACCTGTTAATTTTATGGATGTAAAAAGCCCAATACATGTTAAAAACGCTCCAAAAATGTGCGTCAAAGAAGAAGATAGCACTAAAAACTCCATTAATATGGATATTTTAAAACGACTTACAAATGTGACCGCAAAACCTATTTCTAGAGCTTCAAACAATTCCCTAGTTATTAATAAACAGTCTGCTGACTCCCGAATGCCAGTCATACCAAAAGTTGAAAAAAATAAGCAGATAGATCAAGATATTGAAATTTATAACATCGATGATTCTGACAGTGATCAAGAACCTGCGGAAGAAAAAACCAGCCATAAACAAATAGTAAATACTCCGAGTACCGATACTAAAACAACAGCTTCAGCTGATGTATTGAAAAACCTAAGTAAGAACATTACTGTTAAATCTAATCTGAACAAGAACGTTTTGAATCTTAAAAAAGACGAACCCAATGATAATTCAAAACAAGGTGTAGATGGAGATATGCAAAGTTCTATAAACAGTGAAAGTAAAAATATATCCCAGAATAAACAAATGAATATGAAACTTAATGACACATTAAAGAAATTAGGTAATAATATCTCGATAAAATCTCAACATTCGTCACCCGATTCACAGAAATATCAAACACTTCATGATGAAAATGTGGATGATGATTTTGAGGAAAATGATGACGGAAGTGATTCAGAAAATACTAACCAAGTAAAGATTTCAGAGTATCACGAAGAGGATGAAGATTTACACAGTGATACTGATATGAATTATGATGAAAATGTAACTGTACAGTCACCTCATGGATCAAATAGCGAAAATGAAGAAGATGCTCACAATCCTCAGAGCGACGAAGGAAACGATGACATAGAAAAATATATTGAATCAAATACAGTTGTAAAGAATAACGCGGCGTCAAAATGCTTAGACGTCTTTAAAAGAAATAATAAAGAATTAACAATAAAATCGGTTAATGACAAAACTAATTTTTCACCGCAAACTAGTTCGCCAGGTAAAAAACCCGAGGAGGCCTTACGCGTTCCAAACAAAGTCAGTAAAGACATTCCTTCGAAAAAATTTCGTGCTGCCGAGAGATTTGATGACAATAATGAATTTATAAGTAAAAACGTTAGTCAAAATCAATCATCTGCAGCTTCATCTTCAACTCAAAAAGTATCAAATCAAGTGAATACAGTTAAAACTGTAAAAACTTTTCAATCAGAAACAATAATAGAAGAAATAACTACAACGGTAACAAAAACCATAAGAAAAGTAAACCAGTCTTCACAACAAGTTGCCAGAAATGCAAACGCTACAACTTTTAGACCGCGATTAATGGTTTCAAATCAGGCGAAACCATTACAGGGTATGACAGTAAAGAATGCACCCACGGTTGGTACCAAAGTAAGGAATGCTCCACCTTCATTTAGACCCGTTGTGTCTTCTAAAGCTATGGGACAGTTAGTACCCATTCGACCACAAAATCAAATAATACCAAGACAACAGGGAACGCTTAGGCTTAATGCGCCTGGACCATCTAATATTAGAAAAATATCTCCTCAACCAATAGTTCAAAGACCTGTGATAAATAAACCATTGAAAATTTCTCCTTTAGCAATGAATCCAACTATAAAAAGGCCTACTGAAAATGCGGTAGGGTATTTTAGTAGTGTTAAGAAGCCTAAAGATACAATGGCCTCTACCATGGACTCATTTGATGAGGACAATGATGACTCTACAGTAAATTATTCTTCATCTTCCAGTACCAGGTCGGATTTTAATACTACCGCTACAAAAATTGTTAAAGGCAAATCCGTGGTTACTGCGACCCAAGCGAGGTCGGAACAACACTCAGAGCAGCATATCACAAAACTAAACAATATGGCGGGACTTAAAATAGTTCGAACTAGTGCTAAGCAAGCTTCACAGAGTGAAACGAAAAGCAATATGTGTGCTGCCAAACGTACCACCTTAGATGCTATTGAAAAATTGCAAAAACAAGGTCTTCTAATTAAAAAACCTCGTATAGAGGAACCTGAAGAAACCGAAAACTTTTCCGATAGTGAAGGGTATGAAGAAGATTACGAAGAAAATGAATAACAAATAATTGGAGAATCCAATATTGGTGAAGTTCTTTCAGACTGAAATGTGTTTATCAAGATAGTGCTTGTGATTAAAGTAAATACTGTAGAAAATTACAGATCTACTTGCTTCATTACAATATTATGTGCACAAAATTTTATTGATTCAGTGAATCCATAAAATTTATTTATTTTTGTTGTTTGATATTAATATAAATATTAAAGGAGTATTAGGTAAGTTAGTACTAAGGTAAAATACTTAAATAATAAATTGTAAATAGTGACTTTTGGGAAAACTAGCATATTATTATTGTAATGTAAATATTAAGATACTTGTGACATGTAAATATCATATTGTTTGTTACTCGCCTAATATTAAAATACTTGAACAAGCAATAATTTGTTACACAACCCGGACATTTGTAAAGTCAATTTGTGTAAATAAAATCTGTAGTCAAAAGCTTTCAGTTGTCATGTGAAGGGATTTTCGACATTGTTTGTCATATTAAATAATTACCTTTATGCCAAAGACACATTAGGAGACAAAAATGTGCCGCGACTTGTTTCGGTGACATGTCAAGCGAAGTCGGCCGATGTCGCCTTACATATATGGCGACATCGCGCGACTTATGTCGATGTATTTGGTGACATGACTGTGTAGCGCTATGTTGCCAGACATGTAGAGCTAAGTCCGGCGACGTCTCGCGACGGCACCTGACGTCGCTGGCGACCCGTGTCGCGGCACATTTGTCGCCTAGTGTGTCTTTGGCATTAAAATAATTGTGCTTGTTGTTAAAAACCTAAATATTATTAGTATTTTTATAGGAACAACATGAACTTATTGTAAAATATTTTCAGATGTATTCTGCCTATCTTTATTTTTCATTTATACTGCATGAACTTCGTTTTGTAATCATCACAATTAGTTTTACTTAAGTGAATGCTAAATTGAATGTTCATATTTATACACAAAATTGACTGATTCTCATATATGCAAAAAATGTAAGCATAATATTTTTATTTCTGGACAATTATTCCTAATTTGACTTCGAATGAAAACGTATACTGGCGTCCTTTGTTAAATATTTTTGATTCCTAATAAGATATAATGTTTCTGAGTTATTTAAATGATTAAATAACAATTGCGTGGAAACTTGTTTGGGTGTTTTACTTTCATAAAACTTAAGTCTAACAAACCTTACTAAAACAGCAAAACCTATTTATTTTAATGGTCTTAAGTCAATACCAAGTACGAAGTAGGGTAGGTAGTAGGTACCCAAATGTTAAGTAATTTGTTGCGTAGTAAACTACCCATACTTTGGAGTGCACCTAAATGTCAACAGATAACAGTCTCATTGAAAACCGGAAAATACGGGACAGCTGCCCCCTCCCCAACACGTCTTCCTGTAACTATACATTTGCACCCTGATTACAAAACATGCTTTACTCCCTCCTGGGCCATAAAATCTGATTTCTCACCCTTTTGATCACAAGGTGGGAACGCCCATGCGGAGACTTATGATTTTTTGTGTAAATAGCCGACAAACGAGCTGATTGTTTCATCTGATGGTGAGTGACTACTACATAGATTATTATTATTTTTCTTAAAATTATTCTTTATCTTTGGCACTTTCAAGTAGTCAAGTTAGTATCCTAATAGTGTTTTTTGTAAGTTAATTGTTTTTATTACTCCTTTCGGGTTCTATCAAATAAAACATAAGCCACTTTAGACGCTGTATTTACAGATTAGGTAATAAAATTACATAACAATAGTACCTTTAAAAAAGACAGAAAATATCAAAATATGAGTTTACTGATTCCATATAAATTGATATTATATTACATTTGTTCGCTATCACTGTTAAACAATCACAATATTCCATACACTCCATTATTCAGACTTCATTTCCACTTTGTTTTGTCTCCATTTTTGATCCTGTAATTGGTAAAAAAGCATTAGACGCCTTCATTCCTTGACAATAAATGTATTTGAATTAAAAATAAAGTTATAATTGATAGCCATTTTCAATAATCTATCTATCTAATCCTTCAAGATATCTTGCAGGAAAATTAAAAACAACAACCACTTCAACGTTATTCTTGATAGTTGCTAGGCAACTGACAGATGGTTATAGATAGAATACTGAAATCAGCTGAATAACAGTGAAATTAAAGTATTCAGAATCCATAAACCACAACAATTACTGTGTACCGGACAAAACTAATATTTGCTTTTACACCTTTGATACAAGGAAGTACATAAGGAAAGCACATTTTATAACAAACTATGTAGTTTTTTGCACCAATTTCCTTTATGAAAACTCAGGAAGCATTTGTCATTTGGTACTACCTTAGGCACCAGGAGCACGGCATTTGTGATCAAATTCAAAGTTTTTATATTTCTTTACTTTGATCTTAGTAGTTGCTTACATACAAGGTAGAATGGATGCATTTATTTGCAAAATCCAATGTAAATAGGTACAAATTTTCCTACCTTGCAAAATAAAAAATATACTCTAAAATAAATGACTGATTAAACCCATAAAGTTACAAAAGCTACGTTAAAAACCACCATGAGATTAACGCGTTAACAATTATAACATAACCCAATAATAACAGAAATTATAGAATGGGATGTCTTTAGAATAATTTAGCTTACCTTCTACTTGCTGGGGTGTGACAACTGACATGCGCAGGTGTGGCTAGGAGTGCGTTTCAGTAGGTAATAACCTCCGTATTCACAAACAATGCTATGCGTCTTATAATGAAATAGAAACAAAGGATAATTTGTAGACTTCTCTTTAGTTTTTTGAACAATGCCCAAGATAAAGATGAACAATCGATCCGTTCTTTCTATTTAATTCTAAGAGTTATTTGTGAATACGGAGGTATTCAGTATTCTTAAATTTTAAACGTGTTCCAATGTTTGAGTAGGTATATAACTAATTCGTGCTATTCTAAGTAAAAATAGTTGTGTGTATTCTAAGTATCTAATCTAAACTTGAAAGAGTATTTGATATGTTCAGCCAAGCGATGCAATAATTTTTAGATTTTAAAGCGGCGTATATATAACTAGGAATTTACATAGAATTTTATTTTTGTATTCCTGATCAGCAAATCATAAATAATATCATCTATTTAGGTGGATGTATACCTACACATTTTTTTGTATAATTTCGTATAAGTTCGTATTCTATTATGAATTGTGAAATTATACCACCACCAAGAAATAATATAATAATAGATATAACTTCAATTTCATCAATTGACGAACCACGATGTTTGCAATAGCATATATTCAATGAATGGCTGAGTGTTGCCACTTCCACGGCTATGAATGACATGCAAAGCCATAATTTTAGTGCATTTATAAATTATCCTGCACCAAGTCATTTTTAATAATTTCAAGCTCCCATTCATTAATTTTCAGGGCTTTTAATTATTAATTTGCTTGAGGAATGAGTGTAATTTTTATTTTTTTATTTTAAATTGCTTGCGCCACATCACATCTAGCAGTAACTTGCCCAAAGCATAGACGAGACGTACAGCTTATAAAATCAGTCACGTACCAATACTGCAAACTCATTGGACAGCCGGTACGCAATGGCACGCAATTTGTAGCGCAGTTTCAAGCCCTTTTGCGTTTTCTTGCGCAAAGTCTGTAGTATTGTGTACATATTGAAGCAGTGCAACGTAAGGAACAAAACCGCTAGGTATGGCACCTGTCAATAGTCGGAAATAAATTAAATGAAAAAAAAAAACATAAATAAAAAGTCGCAACTAAAACATATTTATTCAGCGTTACATATAAAATAAATAATAACAATAATTCATTACACACTGTTATACAAAAATGTAAACTGAAAAATACAAAGCACTATGTCTACACACCCTATCTATCCATTACACCCATTATTAAATAACCTTAGAATTCCAGATTCAGTTACCTTAACATTTTGCACTGGCAAATTACTTGAACTTTACATAATTAATCATAACACAGATCCATATTACCTAATCACAACTCCCCAAACAATAAAAATATTACTTAGACCAGTATCATTATTATTAAGTAAATAAAATATCTATTACAAAACTCCATAAGAATGTTACATCAGTGAACGACTTATATGCAAATACAACCCTTTTTTACAATATACAATGTGCATAATTTAAAAATGACAAATAAAAATCCTATTAAATTATGACTAGTGACAAACTGAACTACTCCCTTATTTTAGTCGGACGACGGTCGTGTCGTGATGAACCTACGATCTACCTCTAAATAAACTAAAACTACAATACTGAATCCGAATAAAATTATAATTTCAGGCCAGAAACATGAGGAAAGAATTTTTTAGTATTTGATCAAGATTTGTACATATTTATTTGTAGGAGGAATAAATTAATGATGTACCTTATTTTAGCAGAAACAAGTAACCATATGACCTAACTTAAAAACTTGTAGATAGGTATATCATAAAAATAAATAAAGTTCTAAAGGTCAGTTCGTAATCTGTTCGGATAATATAGTAATATTTCTGAGTAATGTAAATTTTATAGCAATAACAGGCGTAATAAAACAATCATTGTATTTGTTACTTCAGTAATATGAATAAAACGTAGTTTGTGCTTTTCATCACCATATCAACGTACAATGCTACATTACATATGTATTTATATGTATTAAAATAGAATATTTAGCAAATAATAAAATTATAATAAAAGCTTGGGTAACAGGGTATGGTCAATATAGTATTAAATACATACCAAATCAATTTGCCATAACAACATTGTTGTTTATTATAACTTGAGTAAGAACCCTAGGGCCGCAAGACCTTAATTATATTCTAAACAACAAAAAATATTGTAAAGCACTTGAACATATTTTATATATAAATATCAGCAATTCGAGCAAACGGCTAATTTGCAGATTTATTTCAAATTAAAATAAAATATGTAGATATTTTAATAACTTAAATATTTTATAAAAATATCCATCTACAGATGATAACCAATCAATCACAGATTATGCAAAGCTGACAGTAAAAGCTTGGTACAACCAAAAATTAATGCTATGAAATGAGCTATCATCTGAAGTAATGCGCTCCTTAAAAATCTCTCACTGACAATGAGTACAAAGTTGTATGTTGCTTTTAGACAACGAAACAGTTTAATAGAACAATGGTTACATTTATCTATAACACTCATCATTAAAATGATCACAATACGCAAGAGATTCCAGTATCACCATTCAATGTGTATGCTATTGACCACCCTAGCTAATGCTAAGGTTTCTATTTCTTAAAATACTTTAATATCTATTTATATTTTTCTAATTAAATATAAAAGTTCCTTTAATGACTTTACGTAATTTTCTTTTTTATAAATACAATTTATAGGCCTAATATAGATTAAGGTTAACACCTCGCTATTGAAAGCGAAAAATTCGAATAAAAAAATAAATTAAAAATTTAAAACACACCCGACACAAACATTTAAATAGTAAAAAAT
>DWKA01002074.1:0-11219 GCA_018249155.1 Panoquina ocola ocola
GACGGGATTTTATGATATTCAACCCCTAAGGGGGTTTAATAGGGGTTGTAAGTATGTATGTACTTACATTCTATATTTTTCCCGAAGCGAAGTGAGGGCGGGCAGCTAGTATATTATATATTTGTAACTAACAATCGTCCACGGCTCCGCCCACGAGGAATAGGTACTTCGCAATGTTTTTTATTGCTACTCCTCTCCTATTCATCTAAGCTTGATGTTATAGTCTATAACCTTCCATCTAACACTAAAAAAAATTCAAATCGGTACAGTAGTTCCTGAGATTAGCGCGTTCAAACAAAAAAAAAACTCTTCAGCTTTAGAATATATTCTAGTATAGTTGGTTTTCTTACTCGATCTTCTTCCCAAAAAGATTTTCCAGTCGGACCTTCGCAAACAGCCAGGGCCCCTGGTTCTTGTGCTCCTCCTGGCAGAAGGCGACCCGCGCCCTCTCGTACCGGCAGAACTCCTTCAGCACTATGTCATACGGGAACGGGTACAGCTGCTCGATGCGGCACATCGCGATCTTATCTTCCAGTTTCTTTTCCTTCCTCAGTTCGTCAATGGTGATGGCAACTTTACCCGAACAGAAAATTAGTTTCTGGACACATTCGGGGTTCTTGCACGCTGGGCCACTTTCTCTAATCGCTCTAAAATGTATAAAATTTGCAAAGGTTAGGTACTAAGTTATGAGAACACATTAAAATCTACTACTTATCACTAAAAGGTAAAATATATCTGAAATGAAACTTCTATATCAATGTAGTGGAAATTGGGTTAGAAAAAAGTCAAATATTTTATGAGCTTGCATTGCTAAGTATATTGATAATTATATTTACAGACATCATGGGTAATAAACTAACCTTTGAAACCGAGTCCCAGGCAAGAAGTCCGTGAAGGGCGACCTGTAGAACGGGTGTTTCAAGCCAACTTTGGGCGTCATCAGTATGACTGGTTTCCGGAAGGGCATGGCTATCTGGCGCCGCATCAGGTGGAAGTAGTTCGCGGGCGTCGTCACATTGCACACCAGCCAGTTGGCCGCTCTCAGCTGCTTCACTGGAAATGTATGGGTTACATTAAATTAAATAGCCTACGGCAACATCTCACCAGCTCCCAGGATTGACTGGTAAAGAATGCCATGTGGCATTGCCCATTGTATGTACTCCTCAGTTTAAAGGTTGCAATAAAGTATTAAGTAATAATAATATTTATCTAGGACTCTTAAGCTTCTTTTGCCAGATTTGCACTATTAGGTACAACATTGCTATTTAATTAGTGCAACCACAATATAATATATTCTAGGCAAAACTATACTGGAATCCTATTTGAAGTCAGGCGTTTATTACTCACAGGATTAAGTGCAATTGTTAAGGTTCATTGTACAAATAGATATTCTTTCTTGTACTGTAGATACTTACATCGTATAGTCAATAGTGATGGTCAATAATTCAAGGTTTAGCAGAACACTCCTTACATTCGAGATCCTTGTCATCGAGGTCCGGCAAGTTATCCTCGTCGTCATCAGCTTGCTGCAAGTACCTCTCCACTCGCCCGGAAGAGTGTTCTGGACCCTACAAATTGACGTAAACAAAATTTCATAGATTTTTAATAGGTCCTTAATGTATTTAAGTTAACATTAAAATTATAATAACCCGAGACCTCTCACTTCGCAGGCAGTCACTACCAACTAGCCTATGAAGTCGTCATTTCACACACAGACTCGCATACAGGACACAGTAGTTCTATCTATCTATCTGCCTTTTGTTGTCCACTGCTGGACGTAGGCCTCCCCTAACTGGCGCCACTCCGACTGGTCTTGCGCCCGCTGAATCCAGCGGTTTACCACAGTAGTTACAGTATCTAAATCTATATACAGGTGCTTATTGCAGCGGGTGACTGACCGCGCCGTCGATGCCGTGCGGCAGCTGCACCACGAGCCCGGACTGGCACACCCACTTGCTCTCGCCGTTCGCGATGAACGTGTCGAACACGGGCTGCGCGGTGTCCGCGAAGTCGCCGTACTGCGCCTCCCACAGCGTCAGCAGGTACGGGCTCGAGTACGAATAGCCCACCTCGAACCCGAGGATGCCTGGTGGGGGATACGGGGAGACGTCACCACCACTCTATATTAATACTACGGGAGCAACTGGAAATTTCTGATCGGAAGTTACATGAATGGGTGACGTGAGAATTATTGCCTAGGATTGGCCATTACAATAGCCCCTACCAATACACACTATTTATATCACAAGGTTAGGTTAGAATCTAGAGAGGGAAATTTAGATTTTTTGGCTTAGTAGGGGGGAGGGGGAAGGGTATCAGTCTAGATGTTTTCGGCCCACAAAGAGGAAATGCAACTGCTATTCCCTGCCTCCTCTGTCTATGCCCATGAGTGCAACTAACCGAACTCGGACAAGGAGCTGTTGTGCAGGCTGTAGTGCGCCTGGTCGGGGTACAGCGTGTCCAGCACGCGGTACGTCGCGCCGTCCACGGCCTGGTGGTGGTACACGTGGTGCCTGCCGACCAACAACTTGTTCCTCTTACAACGGCCTCTCTAATCGTATGCTAATTGCTGCGCATCATTATGATTTTCTCGTCTTTTTGACCATCAAATCGTCATATAATCAAGACTTGAAGTCATTGATGATCAACTATACTGTTTTTATAGACACAACACATTCAAGCAAATAAGCGCGCGCATACGCTAGCAAGCGCATACGCTAGCAAGCGCATACGCTAGCAAGCGCATACGCTAGCAAGCGGAAGGACGCACCCACACAACTGGGCTACAGTGTCGTCAAATATTATGTATCTTGTACATTAACAGAAACCATATGGAAAGTAACAACAGCATTTTAGAGATAGATACATGCACCACATAATCCATCATATTATCATCCTCCATCCATCCATTACTCTGGCAGTACAATGGTACGTGGTGCGTGTCACCTGTGCGCCATGGTGCCGCGCTCCACGTCCTCGCCGGTGAGGCGGATGTGGATCTTGTCGCGCAGCAGCGAGCCGTACGCCAGCGCCTCGCCCATTGCCCAGTCCGCGATACCTTCCTTCACCTGCAATACTCGATATTATGTACTTAGGTACTTTATAAGGGCTGGGTACGCGCCTTATCTTATAACTAACCGACCCTTGCTTTGCCTCGGGAAAAAAATAGTATATGCTGCTCCTCTCCTATTCATCTTAGCGCGATGTTATATAGCCTTCCTCGATAAATGGGCTATCTAAAACTGAAAGAATTTTCCAAATCGGACCAGTAGTTCCTGAGATTAGCGCGTTCAAGCAAACAAATAAACAAATTCTTCAGCTTTATAATATTTGTATAGATTCTAGTACCTATCTGGTATAGGATTACAAAAGCCATTATGATGACTAAAGGCAGTGGCACAATCCACATGTTAATAAGTCTTTCTATACGAAGACATGTGGAAGAGCGAAACGACAATAGAAAATTCTATTGTTGGAAAAATTTATATTGCATAATTTTTAGAACTAGGAAAGAAATTGGGATAAAAAATTTACCATTTTTTCCCTATTGCCCAATATCCTATTAATTCCCTTGTGAACCTCGAAGGCCCATGGCTCCGGCGGTTTGCAAAAGTGCTTGGAGATCGTCGAAATTGTTGTTTCACTGATGCCAGTATCTTCAATCTGGAAAGGAGAAATGCATTATTGATCGCTAACCATCTCATTAACAATACTCAATAGGCTAAAAAAATCATGTACTCGTAATACTACTCGACCCTGGTCTAATGTACCAATTTCTACGCTACATCGTCTATAACCTTCTTCGGGTCCTTAGCCTCAAAAAAGCCGGTCCAGGGCGTGTCGATCCAGTCCATGATGCTGAGCTTGGTGATCTTCTTGGCCAGCTCGAAATGTTTGTTCAGCGTGTCCATGTATTCCTTCTCCCAGCCCTTGATGTCTGCGTCGTTGACCACGCCTTCCGCCTTCAGCTTCGCACCGTATATTTGATCGACTGTAGGTCATGGGGTGACGGTAAGTGGTTCATTTTAATAAGTAGCTTAGGAAATAGAATTAAATAGATTTAGTTCTTTAAGAGTAAGCTCTTCGAAGGTCTTTAAATGGCTTTATTTTGTTGTGTCCTTAGATTAAACACTAACTTCTTCATCTTGCGCCGACTTCCTCACAATTTACATGGCATTGGTTTTATATTATGATTTTAATGCTAATAATCTTGATATCAATTTGTCATATTTTAGTGTATTTCAAATACATACCTCATTCACTAACATCATCACGAGTGTCACGAGCTATAGTTAGTAAAATAAAACAATCACGCTCACCAGTCTTCATGCTCTTGATCTTCTTGTACATGAAGGGCTGCGTGAACATGGGCTCGTCCTCCTCGCTGTGGCCGAAGCGGCGGTAGCACACCAGGTCCAGCACCACGTCCTTCTTGAACTTGCAGCGGTACTCGATGGCTATTCGCGCCACGTGCGCCACCGCCTCCGCGTCGTCGGCGTTTACGTGCAGTACGGGCGCGTCCACGCATTTTGCCACGTCTATGAAGTTCAAGTGCAAAATCTTTTAGATATAGCGCCATCAAACCCTGAACAGGAATGTTGGCATGACCTCGCTCCATAGCCACTGTGTTAAGGTAACCAAGTTAACGAATAAAGTTAGGTCAAATTTTTAAGGAGCACGTTCGATCGTGACTTTCCTAATTTTTAGCGTGATTGCATTATTATTTTTTAAGCACACTTACTAAGTATATCTTTGTTTTGAGAAATCGCCCCGACAGCGAGATGTAATGGCCCCAAAAGGAACCCCTCAGTATTTTAAACATACCAACAACCATCCCCCCCCCCCCCCTAATATTCTATTCTAAGTTGTTCACAAGTTTCCATTGACGGCAGGGGGTGGTGGCACTGTCAGCTCGTGTGCTACCATTATTCCACCAAAACAAATCAATAAGGTATAACGATGACGTCATAATAATCTGAAGATCCAGCACACCTGACCAATGACAATTAAACTTCATAATACATAATTTGAAGACCTGAGCAGTAAGGCGAGCTGCGGGCGAAGCGCGGGTCGGTGGTGTAGCCGATCTGGTTGTTGCACACGATGTGGATGGAGCCGTGCGTGGTGAAGGCGGGCAGGTTGCCCAGGTGCATGGTCTCGTACACCACGCCCTGCCCCGCGAACGCGGCGTCGCCGTGCATTATGATGGCCATCACCTAATCAAGGGCGCTTTTGTAATGAAATTAAAATTCTCTAGAGCTATGGCTGCTGTCAAAATAAAAATAAGAGCTGGGACGAGGTGGAAATATGTGTAACGTTCTGAGGTAGTCACGTATTAATTATATGTATACTTCACTAAGTAGTTAGATAAGATAAAATACTCCACGTTGAGTGATCGAGAGGCCTTTGCTAGTTCTCCAGTTATGATAATATTAGGTATATATTTAGAAAAATATTTTTCTTAATTTCCTTTACTTATTTTGATGACCTTTTAGCTAAGTGAAGAATGTCGAGCAAAGTATGCCGCTTAACCGCGAGTGACCACAATAATCCTTAGCAAGAGTGTATGAGCTTTCAGTGGAGTAGTCATTGACCTCTACAATACGCGTACTAGTATTATAGAGCTCAATGGAAGCAGGGGACTGCATGTGACACTGACCTTGTCTCCGTTGCTATCCCCCTTCCAGTACTGCTCGGCGCGCGCCTTGCCCACGACGACGGGCGACACGACTTCCAAGTGCGAGGGGTTGCAGCTCATCGACACCTTGATGTACTTGTTGGTCTTGCGGATGAACCGGTGGATGTACGTGCCCAGGTGGTACTTTATGTCTCCGGAACCCTGCGGATGGTTTACTCGTTGAAGTATTAAAGTAAGTAGGTAGATACTTCATTTACTGGATGGGTAAATACCACTCAGGAAATTATCGGTATACTCGTACTGCATACTTGTGTGTATAATTGTCGTTTAAAACTGTAGTACCAAAATTTGTTGACGTCTCCCCACAATTTTATTTAACTTGAGGACATCATAACTCTTAGGATAATAACACTAAATTCTTTGAAATTATTCAAGAATCATAGTGGCTCATACGATCCCTTGAGACTCCTACACAGTTCTCCAATGTAATTGTGATGACACGTACTATTAATTACTCTGAACAATTACGAATACATAAAGTAGGTATAATGCAATGAAATCGTGTGATTACCGGTTCCTTGGGCTCCATGGGCTTGAACTGCGCAAAAATATCTGTCAGCTGCTTCCGGCACACGTTCACCAGCATGTTCAGCCGGCCTGGCAAATATCACACGAGTCACTTTCTTGTTGGTGGTTCAAGGAAATATATTAATAAAGTCTTAGTGCCATTTCATTCGCTATGTGTAAGGAGGTAAGCTATTAATATAAAAAAATATTCGTTTACCTTGGCATTTTTTTACTGTTACTATATCGAATCTATATTTGATGGCGGTAAAAAATATAATTATTTGTTTAAATAATTATGATCGTTAATCATCATTGTATTTCATATTGTTTTATATTTAAGTACATTTAAACTGTTATCCTAATCTGTCCACATGGGGATAAATTTGATGTTACCGTAGAAAATTTAACTCATCGGTTTCCTTAAATAATC
The DNA here is from genome assembly GCA_018249155.1 of Panoquina ocola ocola. Lineage (NCBI taxonomy): Eukaryota > Metazoa > Arthropoda > Insecta > Lepidoptera > Hesperiidae > Panoquina > Panoquina ocola. Next base: position 6,636 of record DWKA01002074.1, read on the forward strand.
TAAATTAAATCGTTTAACTATTTAAAAGTAATTAAATCGAATATATTTTAGGTAATTATGTTCCCGTAATCTCCACATTATGTATTTAGCCAAATTATTACACTATACTAAACCAAATGAAAACTGATTTAAGATGAGTTGACTCAAATATGCCAATTCTGCAATTTATGGTGAAAAAGAATGCGGGCTTGGTTCAACACATTCATGGCCCTTTACAGGCTTGGTAAGTGAAGCGTGGTAAGTGATGCCTGGAGCATACTCCACCACGTTACTCCAGTGCGGATTAGTGACCGGACGGGTTTGCCCATCTCGTTATTTTAAGCATTATGAAATATCTAAGTGTATCGTCTTATTATTATAGCCATAGCCATAGACCAGTAACTTGGAAAGACGTAGAAAGAGACATTACATGCGCAGAAGTCGTTTTGATCTGCTTTTTGTTCTGCGCATCTAACTGTCTCTTTGCCAAGTAACTTGTCAATGATTATATATTCTTCTTCTTACCTCGATGCTGCATGGCCATGACGATGGACTCGATGCCGAGCTCGGTGCTGGTGTCCACGATCTCCTCCAGCATCACGATCATGGCTTCGCCGCCCTCCAGCCCGAACCGTTTCTCCGCCGGCCACTTGGTCGCGAAGTACTTTTCTAAGCTGCGAGGTTTTAGACTGATATCAGTATGCGATGGATGTGATTTTAATAACAGAAGACGAACGTTTTATTGATTTGATACTTATTTTAATTAATTGAGTTCAAATAAGTAAATTCATTCGCTCATATTCAAGATTTTGCTCTCAAACCGCTATTGAGTTTTGCATGCTAACATGCAACAAAGAAAATAATGAGGGTGTAGTGTGCGTGACCTATCTAAGCGTTTTATATTCTTTAAGTAATTCAAAACAGGGTGCAGTAAAGCTTGATTTTAGTCCTTTACCGGATGACTCTGAGTAATATACCTACTCCAACAATCACAATGCTCCAATGCGGTTTGATGGACCTTTATTTAACGCGTTCACTGCCACCCTCCTACGCCCAATGCCCCTAAAAATTGGCATATGGTATTCCACTAAGGCGTAAACGCATATAAGCGTCCTGGGCATATTTTAATAGCGTTAAAACGCATACGCGTCGGGGGCTATGAAGCAATAGAGCTTAGGTAACTGTAACTATTTAACTATATTTCCCCGACTCACAAAACAGCCTTGGTCAAGCGCCTCATGATGAGCCTCTTCTCCTCGACGGTCTTGTCGAAGGCGCCGGGCGTCTCCATGCGCTCGCGGATGAACTGCAGGCAGTCCATGTCGTACAGGTGCATGTACTCCACGCCGATTGACCCGCAGTACACCGTCTCTAGCCGGTGGATTATCTCTCTACAGAAGAAAGGAAACATCTGTATGTGGTTCTAGTTGTTAAGTTTTAAATATGCGCTGAGGAGTTTCAATCGCCATTTCTTCTCTGTGACAAAGCACCTTTCCGGAATGGTGGTGGATTCATAAAAATTACATGCATAAGTGTATGAATGAATTTGAAACACCTAAAATATACCCAGGTATCTTATCTAGGTCTCAATAATGGTTAGGTTATATACATTAAATCCTCGTTAGCTCGCCATCCATATGACACATTGGCTACAATATTTAATTAGGACCTATTAGCTAAATAATAAACAGACTTTGTTAAGATACCTTAAAGTTAACGAATCTTCTTTCCCACCGATAAAAGTTCTATCCGGTAACTTGAACACCATATCCATGTGTTTTTCACCTGCAATCAATAATATTACTCGCAAAGTAAGAAAAGGTGTAAACTAACTGCAGGAGGCACTGGAAGCTGCCCTATTGGAAGTTTGTCACAGGTGTCTACGGGCGGTTGGGGATGGTTGCACTGTCAGCTCGTTTGCTAAATTTAGTCTGTAAAAAAATTCCAAAGATTCGAACTAAGCGACATGGCTATGTCATCAATTGTAAAGAATCCTCATCGTATTTGCAAATTGTGGTGAATGACAAGGTGCTGAAACTTTTTACAATCATTCCTATTTGAGGTCGAGCCCACTGACGTATATAACCAGTAAAGCTACACATATAAGGAGAAGCGTACACAGCACAGTGCCCAGCTCGCGGGCCACGATGCGGCAGTTGAGGCCCTTGAGGTCGAGCGGCGCGAGCTGCTTGTGGATCAGCCAGCGCGCGCCGATCGTCAGCGACAGCGGGTCCGTCTTCGCCAGCAGGTGGGCTCGAGCCTGGGGCCAAATTACAGCCATATTTTGTAATTATAGTCATCAGCACGGAGCTTGGCTGGAGTCTGGAAGAGACTTAAGAGAGACAAAAAGCCGAGCAAAACGACTTCTGCGCAACTAATGTCTCTTTATGACTCTTGCTAAACTTCGTACCGATGACTATAACATCGGCTCGGTGGAAAATCATAGCATAACCACGCTCCGTTACGCTGTGAAAGAATGGATACGTTTCCTTACCATCAGATGGCTCGCCTATTCATTTGCTGGCTGTTACTATACAAATAAGTTAGTAAACTAATATATTATTTATCCTTAAATCTACCTGATAACTCCTTATAAGGTTCTGAACAGCCAAATGTAGTTTGATTTTCTGTTTCTGCTCTCTATCGTCTGCCTCTTTCTTTGGTTTGGGTTCTGGGACAGATAATTAGTTATTTCAAAATGGGGAAGTAATACATAATATTATTGACGCCCCCACTTATGTCAGAACTAGGTATTTAATGTTTCTGTACTCACTGACTGTGGTAGGGCTAAATTCATCTTCAAATTCTTCTATCTTCAAAACTGGTCCATTCAGACTTTCGTAAAGACCATCCCAAGACTGTCAACAATAATACTTATTAAATTATTGGTTCAAATACTTGGAATAGAAGTTAGTTTTGGAATACTTAAAGTTCAACGTTACATCTACCTACTGTGTTTGCACTCTTTGGTTGAATTAGCGTCAAATGGCTGGAAGGATTCAAGGAGGTAAAGGGTATACTTATTCCCTACCAGATGTTAAATTGGTAGAAGCCTCAGTGACACATCTATTTACCTCCTCGGGCTGCTACGTCACACAAAACAACTAGTTATTTCCATCGTATTCAGGGAAATCCACCGCGAAACTAATTAACATATTTCATTTGACAATAACTTTGTTGTTTGTTAAATTTACCTATTAATGCTTTGGTTAATAGTATCTAAATATTCAGCACGTAAGTAATAGTGTTTGGTACTCACAGAATCAACTTGGCCTTTAGTTTTGGACCAGTCTAAGTACTGAGCTTCCAAGAAGTTAGCGTTTGTGCCGCTGAGAAAAGATTCCGCTTTTGAAGAAGATACCCGGATGATTTTATTGAGGCACTGCAATGGTATATTCCATACTTATTAATAAATCAAAAGCTTCTTGACATTTACGTAGGGATCAAACATCTTGTGACACTGCCTTTACTGATTGTTTGACTCTATTCGGATACCATAGCTAGGAAGGTATTCTTATGAGGAAGATTTTACATACTTTTCATTTTCCCAATACATTTAATTATATTCTAAACAGGAATATTTCATTCAAATTATTTCTCACCATTGGATTACAAGTTCGACAAATTTGTATGGTCTTCACAAATTGGAAAGCTTTCAACAAAGCCATCGTAAACCAATTATTACGTTAATCGGTTTGATCTTTATAAAATATATTAAAAATAAATAAATAAAAATATCAACAAAGAGATGACAATGTTCATTCTTAAATGAACTAATTTTGATAGAACTCAGGCTTCAGTTTGGCAGACGTTGGAAAACGGCCAGAATCTTGCTAGTTTTGAACTAAGTACCTGCTTCATAAGAAATAAATAAATAAGATATTTATTTACCCAATTAAAATAAACAAGATATACATATATTAGCTAGGTAATAAGGTACAATATCATTTCGCAGTTACTATTCAAGATCCTAATAATCTTCGTACTGAAGCAAGGCATCGTCTGATTCGTCTGGATAATGGTAAATTGACCGCCGTATTACAGGTGACAATAATACAGGGCTCCGTAGATTCAGGAATCATAACGCGTGTCAGCAAAACATTCATAGAATGAGAAACACTTTACACCTTTGAAGCCTCGACATATTTTGAGGACTAGCTGCGGCACTTCTGAATAAGTTGACTCTGCGATGGGAATCCCCAGAGTCATAGATAACAGAGTGTCAAAGAACAGCTTTAAATTTTCTAATATGATTTTGGTAATTTGTCACTGGCTGAACGATACAATAATAAAAAAAACACAAATTATTGAAAAAATCTTTATTGCCACTTTACCAGTTCATTTCAAAGTTAAAATATTAACAATATATCACCAGTATCACAACAAATTGGAACTACATTATTGCAACAACAATACGGAATGCTGTTAACCTTATGGTCAGGAAACATACATACATACAAACTTAAATAGGTATACATTTCATTTTGGTATTTGATGTTTCATATCATACATGATTATTATGTACATGTGTAGTGTGCCCTCTCTTGTAATCTCTAATTACTTTAACACGTGTAAGAATTGTATTTAATCTACTCATCATTGCTA
>DWKA01002075.1:0-11214 GCA_018249155.1 Panoquina ocola ocola
ACCAATTTTTCATTTTTATTATTTTTTCAATATTAATTGATGCCAGGAACACGCTAGAGTTACTTTCATTTCTGGGCCGCATTTGGTCCAAACCCTGTCATTCTCCTTTTAGTTTATGCTTTGTGTTAGATCTATCTTTCATTAATCATAAGACCTACTACTTACTAACTAACAATGGTTTAATTAATGAAGTCTTCACATATCTATGATGAGATTATATTTGATTCTCAGATATAAAAGAAAAACCTACTGTACTATCAAACGCCACAAAAGCTTTTTGATCCGAGTGTACTCGTATGAGAATATAACAAGTAGCATTATATTAACTGTACAATTAATTCCTTCTCCTTTTTGGGTCACGCTCGTTATTTTAATAAAAAAATACTTTAAATCATAGGTTATCGTCACGACCAAATGTGTGGGTGGGTTAATAATATTTATGACATAAGTGTGAGATAACCAGTGATACAAAACGACTTACTATTACATGGCTTGTATATTATTCTCATGTTTCCTCGCTATAGGTATATTGTTTACCTTTGTATTATTATGTTACTTATCAGAGTAGATAGGTATACAAATCATCATTTGGTATTTGATCTAATTTCACTAGTAGAGTTTTGGTAGTCTTTATTAAATTTTTATATTATTAAAAATTATTCAATTATCAAGGTTAATAACATCAACACTATTTGAAGGAACAAAAATTTTGTAAAAGTTTCATTCAAGCTTATGTGATGTTTTACATAGTTATTTTAAATGTATGTCTTCAAATTTCGCGCGGAATGTTCGAAATTATTACCGTTTGCAAATTTGATTTATGTCGTATTGTGACTGAAATCGATTTAACTGCTGTACCGGGACAGATTCCCGAGTTTAATCCGACTGTTCATGAACGTAAACAATCTGTCTTTGTACTCGTATGAATCACAACAGAGACTTGTGGTTTATTGTGGTTGAATGTGTCAATCAAACCGCAATAAACTACGAATCTCGACACACATTTATAAAGCGATAACTTTGAAATACATTGCGAAGCAATTACACAAACTGTTCCAGAATAACAACAATTCGTAGGTAGAAGTTTTGCTAAAAAAGAATGCATGCTAATTTTGTTTATTGAAACAAGTTTAGATGGGATTTTTTGTCTTGACAATATATAACTAGAGCCGTTTGTTGTTTGTTCAGAGTTGACATGAATAATAAGTGTAGATTCACAAAAAAATGCACAAAACCAAACTAGAGATGAACACAATAGTACAGCGACGACGGAGTTTGGCGCGGTAATCTCGATCTACAAGCACCTAATAATACCTTCCGTTCCACTAGTGAAGCTTGCTTCGTATGTTATATTACTATTTGTGAAAGAACTAGTGACAAGAAAATATATTCATTGAAATATAATTTGTAGCAATAGATCTTTTATAAGAGAAACGAGAACCAAAGCGATAGTGCTATGAAAGATACGATGGCGTAGTTTGATTTTCGAAGTGTTTGTATAAACCAAGTTCATGATACACACTATATGTACCTCATTCAAGAAGTCTCTTTTTAGGTAGGTAGTAGGTACCTAATAGTTACAGTACAACAGTACTCATATTGATTAAAGAACGTCTCTTTAATACAACATCAAAAGAAGTAAAACTGGAGGCCAGTTAGTAAGTGTATTACGGATATTCGATATATATTGACTGAAAATTCTAGACATCTCTAACCCTACACAATGCTTGCCTCCGGCATTCTCGCGTGCCACTCGATTCGGTGAGGGGAAACGCGGCTTTCAATATAAAAAGGGAAATTCCTGTCGACACCGCCTCACTTGTGCCATTCTAACAGCCGAGCGAACCCTTTCATGGACCTAATTGTACGTACACGTCTTACCGAATGTATAAATACTTATATGAGGAGTCATTTTGCAAAATTAGAAACTACAATTTTCATCAAACGCGTTGCCTGAAAGATGAGTTCACTCATGCATGTTAAAATGAGGGGGAGAATCAGCCAAGTATAACATATATGTATAATGTAAATATACATTTGCATATTATTAACGCTACCCTTTTGTTGAATATGAAAATATTCAGAGATAAACATGATTAAACTCCCATTAACAAGCGCGTCTTAAAATATGCCGTTGTACAGTATAACGGTATCACATATTATTATTATTTTCATATAGTAGTTACTTTATAACCTAATCAATTTTTATAGGAATCCCCTTGCTGTTATAAATAACCCGGAATGCTTAGATCTAAGTCGTTTATCTCATGTTTTTATAGCCCCGATACTCCTCCCCTATCACGATAAGTGCAACAAATATTTCAGGCATAGGTAGGTACTCGTAGGTAATTTTGAAAATGGAGTGATTTTATGTTGTGTAATAGAATGAATATTTAAAAAGTTAAGCTAGCTATTTACGAGTATATTCCTAAAGTGTGACTACCTCATTCTTTATGAAATCTGGTAAACAGCGACATAGGTCGAACAGGTCGATATAACAGGTTTATTGTTTCGTATCTAATGAGTCTTTGGCATTGTTCCATGAATCCCTCAGTCAATACACCGTTAATAAGACAATGGCCTGAAAAGAAACACCAATTAATAACGGATACGCCAAGTACTTACAATGTTTTTATAGACTACTTTTTCTTAGAAAAAATGACACTAGAAAAGAAATTCTTAGCCAGTAATAAGTACTACAAAATCGCCAGACTTTTTTGTATCCTCAATAGCTTCGTTACTTTTTTTCATGTATTTCCTAAATTTTTCATATACTTACATATTTGCGGAACCTTTTCGTAGGTACCTGCTCAGAATACAACAGAAAATACAAACACTAAAGTACAATAAACCAAAAAAAATAAAGCTTCATAATGTGAGTTCATGCTACTCACATTTCGTGTTTGGGTTTTGTCGCGTTCACGTTCAATTGTGTTGTTTTGTATACCAACGTTACGTATACGATTCATATTTTCCCTGTCGAACAATTCAATTGTTCAGTTGAGCTTACTTTACTTATCCTGGCTTAGAGCGTCCCTCCCGAGCCCCCTGGCACTTGCCTCTTGCCGCGCCGTAATCGCATTACGTGTGTAAAAGCAATCAATAATGTACAGGATTAATGTCCTATATATTACCGTACTCGTTTAGTTTAAACTACTTGTCGATATTGCTTTTAATATTACAGAATATATTTTTCTCTTCAACAGCTTTTTCTTTTACTACGTTTGGTGTGTATTTTGATGCTTGTTTATCATTAGTACCTATTTGAACATTTTTATGTCCTTCAAAATATTGCCTATAAAATACTTCGTAGTAACTATATGAGGTTGTATCTATTTCTAGTCATCTATCGTCCAACTCCATCAGTTGCATTCATTCAAACGTAAGTGCAATTTAATCTGTGTGCATCGGCTCTTAAAGGAATTTATATGTCATTGTTCCTTAGCTGACTAAGATACAGCGCTAAGCTTTTAACCTAGTTGTATTCTTGGCGCCTACATTGCCTATATTCCGTATTCCATTACTGTCAGCGTATAAAGACTTAAGGAACTCGGGCGTATGCAGGACCAATTAAAGAGACTTAATGCATCAATATATTCTTCGGTCAATCCAATTACCCTACAATTGCAATACGTTCTGTAAATCTAATTGTCGGAACGTGATTGTTAAATAAATACTTGTATAATATCTAAGATCTGATATACGTTTCGGAGTACGACATATTTATAAATGACCTGATAAACCTCACGTATTCTATCTTTCATCAGCTGCTCACATAATAGGTGCGATGACATCAACGGCGCGTGCAATTTACTAAACTTTACTTTGACAGTCGTGAAGGCTGGGTCACGTTCGTTATTCAAATAAATCATAACAACGAGCTGACAACGTTTTGTGCGATATGTCATATTTCTGGAATTGTTGTCACAGCAATTACAACTTTACTGGATGCTTGCACCTTTCTAAATAAAGATAATTATCTCAACAGACTATCTTCTCTTCATTTGATTTGTAGCGCAAATATTTGTTATCTTTATTATTTTCTTTATTAATAGAAAAATTTACTTAGTAAAAACAAAAAACAAAATATTGGATGCAACGATAACTTATCGATCTTATTAACTTAACGGTTCGAAGAATGCTTTTATCGCGAATATAATGACGTTTCCTGTAGCGGAGAGCTGAAAGTTTCTACAATAATATTTAATAGGATTATTAACTTGCTTTGAAGTATTGCTTAGATATTTAGTTAGTAACGAGTAATTTTATAATAAAGAGTTGTAAGCTCCACCAATCTGCACTAGAGTAACGTGGGGGAGTATGCTCTAAGCCTCCTCAGTTACGGGGAGGGACCCGTGCTCTGTAGTGGGCTGTTAATGGGTTGACGCCAAAGAGTTGTAAGTCATGAAAAGTTTTCTAATATATACCTCATTTATAAATTTAAAAAAATCGTTAAATATTGTGGCGAATTCGAGTTGGAAGATACAAAGTAAGTATGTATTGCACATTCAGACATCTCTTGACCTATGTAGGTACGCTTGTAGCTGCATCTGCCTATTTTATGGCAAGATCTGCCTTGTGCCCTCGTTAACATGTATATTCAGTGCTAACTCGACTTCAGCATAATTTAGTTGGCTGTAGTAAGCTGAGCGTGAGATGGGCGGTTCGCATTGAGTGGCAATTACTGTGGTAATAGCTTCGTTATCAGATGCTGCGTCATTTTTGTAATGAAACAAGCTTCTGTCAGCTTTCTCTTCTGATACCATTTTCTTTTTGATATTGTTCGTTTGTCTATTATATTTTATTACAAAGTAACTTTAAATTTTCCAAAAATGACGTGAAAGTAATTTAATTGTTGAACTGAAAAGCAGTGAAGCGGGTATGATCATAAATATACTTAGACTTGCAGTTATCGGCGCATTTTCAATATCCAAAAATATTACCCATATAGTTACAACATAGTTCATTCGCTTTTTCCTCATCGTTGCCAAAATCTTATTTTGCTAAAAAGTTTGGCAGCGAATACACAATTGTATTACTTATTTCACATTTTTTAAATAGGTCAAAATATAGGTCTTTAAAAGTATATTCTTGTTGGCTGTTCGTTATATTAACAAAAGCTATTGCACAGCAGGTTGGAAGCTAAGTGGGAATGAAATTATGGAAATCTCTTATTACCTTTTCCGGTTCGTCTCATGTACTTACTTATAATTCAGCTCGTTATGAAAGAGAGCCATTAAAAATGCACGTGGGTGAAGCCACTGGTGCTAAGCCTAAATTATAAGCATTATAAGCTTTACTTATAACACGTACTTGTACATCACAATGATAATCTATATTCTTGTAATGTGTTCAACGTGTGAGTAACGGTCAGTTTTTGCAGTCGGTATTGTTATAAATCTCGTGGGCGTTATCTTATTATATTCAACGGTTCCCACTTATAATTACTATTAACTATCTGTACAATAGGAAGTATTATCTGTGTATTAGTTTTATTCTGACTTAATTGTTCGATAGTGTGAAGTTTTAGTATTGTAAAATTGTTTTCTACTACATAATTTCTTAATTCTATGTTATGAATTTAAATATCGAATTTAGCTATCACACTTGTATAGAAAAGCTTGATATTTATATGTCTAAAATATGTAAATGGACGAATCGTTCATGGTCACAAGGATACTAATTGGATTTTATTGCATCGATAGCCTGGACAGGAAACTTTAAATGGTGAATAAAGCTTATAATAAAATATGTTATTAAATTAAATTTCAATCTCAAGAATTATTTTACTACACTAATTCTAATTGATGTCCATACCCTGCGCTACATGTTTAAAATTTGATTAAGTCTGTCATTCCATGAAAAAAGGGTTTTCAACATAACTTTACAAACAAAGGACTTTGGAATATTCCGCTTATGTGGGATAAATCATGTTCATATGAATATGTTCAGGATACCGTCAGGCTGACGGTTATTTTGAGATATCAGCCGCCTGGCGCTAGTGACGTGGTGTCGCGGGCCGGTGCGTGTGCGCATTAGCGCGCGAACCAGCTGATAGCGTGGGAACTACACGTGACGAACGATATATGCTCGAGTGTACAATCTGGGCTATATGACACTATAACTGTGATGAGCGTTATTTTAATGACGGGGATTTGTTTAACCGCAAACGACTCAACGACGAATGACTCTGACGTAAGTTTACGCGATTGAAGTAGTGTATGTGCACAAATAATTTCTATCTATTCAAGGAATATTATGCATAAAAATTAAATGTGTTAGTGGAATAATATGACCGGCTATTCAGTAAAAACAAATTTGCTGTTTATGACAAAAACAAATACATATGTACGGACAACGATGGCTGGTACTCTCACAATGTAACTGCAAAAAATGAAGGAACTTTACCGTAACAATATGAACGAGGTAGAATGCAGTTACGGTCGTCTGATTCATGCGTATTATGATGGGTAACGTGTGTACCGACACTTAAAGCTCTTAGAACAATAGGATGCGGGCCCCGACGCTGACGTCGCTGACGCCGCATCGCTGACGACCCGCCGAGCGTAGACCTGCTCGACGGTACAATTAGGTACTACACGATAGCTCAATGAATTTCAATTTAGCTGACTTGAACAATGACTCGCGTCATCTTTATAGAATGTCGTGCAAATTGATAGGTGCCTTTATAATTTGTTCTTACGCCGTTTCTTATCTATAATAAAGTATCTTTTCCAAACGGTGGTAGAGTCATATAATGAATTAGTGATAAGTACCCATATGACGTTTTTTTTCATGTTGGAGTCGAATAGGTATCTCCAAAATGATATCAAATGCTACAATTAATAGTGAATTGCTAATTTATTCTGTAAAAATACACAGATATGTACCCGTATTAACGACAAAACACGATACCTAAAACTAATTTATATTTTCCGATTAGTCATCGCACGCTCATGCTTTCCGACTTCCGTGGTAAGTTGAAATAATTGTCAAGGCAAAATAACCTTGAATTAATAATCGATCCAATCAAATATTTTGTACATCGCACAACTTTAAAACTCAGGCCATCCGATGTAATTGGATTGCAAATCTTCAATTTGAGAAGACACAGCTGTTTTGTAAAAATTTCTAGTTGTAAAACATCCATCCAATTAATAAAGTTTGTTTTGCGCTAAGGTTTTAATCACTTAAATTAATTAGTTAACAAATGTAAGTCAATGTATGTCGATTAGAAGTTCACAAATTACACACACAGAGCAATTAGCGGAATTAGAGCCCACAAGACAGCTCGCTGAGAAAACAGAGCGTTTTATTGATGCGAGTGACGCTAATGACTAGACCATAATAGTGAGAACGACCAGCGACTTGTCCGAGACCATCACGCAACGTTAGTACGTGCCCCAGATACCGAACTATCTACTATCCAATCCATTAATTTAATTGTAGCGCCGCGCACTTATGAAATTGCATCGTCAGTAATGACACATTTCGCACATTCTACTTTCGTTTCAATGCTAAACATAATAATGCCATGATGGTTCATAATACCGTGTTGCGCCAACGACAAGCGATCAACAGTGCCACCAATGCGTGACGGCGTTGGGAGATTTGCAGGATAAAGCAGAATTTTGCTCTTCCGTTCCACGGTTTGAAAGCGTTGCGATACAATTTTGACGTATTGTTGTCGGTGTGGTTCGCCGGAATTACAATCACGCAATGTCAGTGACCGCAATAAACCGTTAATAGGAAGACAAAGCCCATAAATCAAGGAGCTAATTAACTGATCCGATGTCTATGACTAGAGAGCAAGTAACCACACCTGCCGTTGTAGGCACGCTTCGATAGGTCTGTCGTAAGGAGTACGTAGATAGGGTTACTGGTTAATGTATTAGGTATTGTATAGAGATTGAGATCTTTAATAATAAAAATGATGCCATTGCTAAAAATAACTTAAAAGAAGAAAAACAAGGCCTGTAATTTCGTTTCAGCAATGTGCAATCAGTACATTGATATTTTTTTAATATTGCACGTTTCCTATCCCAAATGTTTAATGAAATATATGTAAGTAGATATATTTTCAATATCACTGGATCTATTGAGACGATTAGAACAACGTGTCGTTAAAATATGGAATGTAAGGTACAATGTATCAACATAGACATTTGAAAAACTACTTCTGACGCAATAAGATAAAAATAGATAACAGTGTTTTAAAGAATAACTTAATTGAAAATATATAAAAAATGTATGTTAATAACTTGGCTTCATGGAAAGCACAGTACTAGTTAGTTGGCCTGAAAGAATTCTACGAAAAAGATAAATAAACAAATAGTGTTAAACTAATTAAGTTAATATGTATTCGTGTTGTTGACATGCCCTGTTCGATCCAATTACCTATGTAGACTACGGTCATGGACAAATGTCGCTTCCCATATAGTTCAACATTTGTTTAGCATCTGAAGATAAGATTTGGTTGTTTGAATACAAATAAAAAACGTGAATAGATACAAAGAAATATGACGACAATGGCATTATGATGGGAGTGCCGAAGACAAAAATAAACTGAATGAATAACTGAACCTCATATAAGGTACAAAAATAGACGGGTGGTACTGAACAACATTGCTAAAAGAAAACACTTCAATTAAGGAACAATATCACAATCATCTTGCCCACTTGAATATAATATAGAAGTAAACAAGTTACACAAACGTGTATCATTTATTACATAATGGAAATGCACGTAAGGCGGATGCCGGAATGGAGGATGACAATCTGCGGCTCCCCACGATTTGTGCGCCAACGAGCAGCAAGGTCGGCGTCTGATTGTCGATAATAGTGCCACTTAATGCGATGTGACGACGCGGCTGCGACTCGACACACGGCACACGACACAGTGGCCCACTTACGAGTGCATCACTTTGTACTATCTAGATTTCTTCTTACAACTCCATGATAACTTCAATAATGACTATATTCCCAACAAAGATTGCGATTCTCATGTACTTTATAGCCGCAACTAACGTTAATTCTGTCTCCTAAACTACGTCATAGTTTGACGTGTCTAAGGAGTCACGATTCCATTATATAGGTATTATGAACTTACGGTGGGTGTAAAGTAATCCGTAGATAGTTTTAAGATGATCGCTGTATGCTTCCCGATCCGCATTCTAAAACCTCTTGAAGCTCTAAATCTTATCAAGAGGCATAAATGGTCACACTTGCAGCAGTAATTTGATATCAACTTTCTGGAATTATGCAACCATGTTCTAAGAGAGGATAATTAAACACTTTCACTGAAACTGCGTTATCAATAACAACATTAATTATTAGACTAGAAGATTTATTATAATTAATATTCTTATTAATGGATATGGTTCGGTTAAGATAATATTCTTAGCTCATTTCAAAGCCGACATTTAGTAGCCGTATTTCTTATTTCTTATTAGTCTTATTACTTAGATTGACTTAGAAGGTTGTTGTTGTCATAACGTGTGCCTTTTATCCTAATTCCTGAGAGGACGTCAGTGGGCACGCGCTCTCTGGATTGGTTGCGAAATGCGTCTATTTTTAGCCAACTGTTTGTTGACGACATCACACAAGAATTCCATTGAATTGACATTTTTGTTGTCCTCTATGAATGTCACTGTGATACTTTATTTGATATGATATTCTGCAGTTTCGACTGGATCGCATTCAATATCACATTTTATTAAATTTTTTACTGTATAAATTAAAACGAAGTTATCCTCTTTCTTCCTATGAATGTTTTGTTATATTTACTAAATACAACACTGTCCCTTTGTTCATGGAATGCCATCAGTCGTTTTGTGATCAGGTCGACACTTATTTTGCGTGATGAATGATGACAGTGACGAATTATCTTTTTAGTATTTTAAGACAAGCAAGCTCAGAACAAATGAAAAGTCAAGATGAGGAATCAGTGCCCTTACGGAGCTATTCAAGAAGTTTCAACTTAAACTTTGCCTTTCATTGCATCAAGGATACTCTACGTCATAAATTAGTTCTATTTTTTAAAGCGAATTGATTAAGGAGCTGAGATCGGAAGTCAATCCGGTAAAACAAATATCCTGTTGGAAATTGAGGAAGGGAGGGAAGTTTGATATCACCTGTAAGATCCACCATATCCCGTCACATTTCCCGTGCACACGTAAGGTTCAGCTCAGTGGCGGCAGGAAAATATGTGATTGTCCAATCCCGGATGAACTGTTTTTATTAGACCTTGACATTAATTCTTCGCATCACATGTTCCACGATACTAGTAATCAAATAAAAGCTAACGTAATCTTTTCATGTTTATACTCGTACATAGGTAACTCACGAATGGATCAACACTTGAATGCTAACGATTTTATGATATGGCTAAAATATTATATAGGTACTACTTGCTGTCTAGGTTAATGTTACTTTTCCATGTAGCATCAATGTGATTTTTATCTCACGTTACATAGAAATGTTATCGAGCGCAAATATTTATGCTAGTGTAAAAGCAAGTCGTTTGAGCTTAATGTTTGCTTTATGTTGTTTATTTATGAACTAACGTACCCTCAACTACTTTGAAGCGCTTTTAGGATTTGCGAGGAGACCATCTTGACTTTGTGCAATAAAATTACAAGGACATGTGCTAGCCTGGCAGCTGTCTAGGTTATTTTTTGCTTTATATTCTAAGTGGCTACTTGCTGCATCAGCAGCTGTCGTTATATCGCATAGAAAGTGTCCGAAGTAAATATGCAGCGGAAGTAGTTACGTGTAATTGCTGGTCGCGCTTTGTGGTTTGTGGTCGCTGGGAGACTTGAGAGTTATACTTAATTGTACTTAATTCTCGCGGTCAGATGTTAATGCTCAGCGGGATAATATCAGTTACTTACTCATTCGGTTTTTATTTTTGTCTACTGCGTGCACTGGACCCATTGAAAGCTTTTGATTATTATCAACCAACGTCAAATTTTTATTGCGACCTATAACAAAAAGTACCTAACTTTGGGGAAGCTATATTTTCTTTACGAGTGTAAAAATTCGTCTAACAAAAACTTGCAGTATCACTGCAAAATATTTCTATTCCACAGACTAATAAATGTAAAATGGTTTGGAAAATAAAATAAAAGTATTTCGATCATTAAATCTGAGATGTTAATGATGGTGATATGAAAGTATAACGTACAAATGCAAGGACGATTTAGCATCACAAAG
>DWKA01002076.1:0-11213 GCA_018249155.1 Panoquina ocola ocola
TTGTTGTAATGGTTTAGATGTCACTTGAGAATTTTCATCAAGCACAAGGAGCGTTGTTTTAATTTTTTTACGCTCTTGAGTGATTGGAAAAAGTCATTGAATTAAATTAGATTATGTCAGAAACGATCAAACAATAGATTACAACTAATTATCTAAAAATGACTAGCATTGGCTATTAGGCATAATCTCCAACCCTACATTGAGGCAGTTTGGTTAAGTAGCTGTAGACCTTATTAACGTAGATACAAGTAATGTAGCGCGATCTATTAAATCATCATGAAATTAACTCTCTATAACTGCATTTGGGCTTAACTTCTTAGGTACAGGAAATCAGCAGCTGTTTAAATATTTACAATCACATTTATTTCACAGAAATTCCTGGACCAACAAGTAGAAATACGAGTCCAGCTTACAAAAAGGACGAGTATAAGTATTCCACTCCAGTCGAAGGCCCGGACAACCAATTTGGATCTGCTGAAAGGCCGGACGATGAAGACGAAAGGGATTCTGTTACAGATAATCTAGAAGACGTGCAAAATTTACCTAGTCCATTGGATAACGCTACATACAAAAACAAAACCGAAGCAGATGAAAAACAAAATTTTAGTAACAAAATCCGAAAAATAATAAATAAACTCGAAATAGAAGAGGAACAGTTGGGATCGAATAGAAGTTACGATTTACATTCAATGCGCGCGTTTACGTTCATGCTTTTGACAGCACCTGTCATTTCCCATTTACTGAATTATATTTTGTAAAACTAGTTATTGTTCTACTGGGAATTGTTTCGTTTTATGCGATTTAGTTAAATAGCTTAATCTAATTACAAAAAGTTGATTTTCAGCATAATTTCATATTTGACGCTTGTCTTAAATTGAGACTAATAATATACAAATGCATTCATAAATTTTCTTATTATTGAAAATGGATTTTGTAACAACAATTATTTTATTCATTGCAATAATAAGTTATTAATATAACAAGTGCCATCTAATCAAATGTAGCATAGCTACATTCATTTGAAAAAGAGGTTTATCAATTTCACAATCACTAACAAATCAAGAATTATGTCCTGTGATAAAATTTGAACATAATTATATTTTCGTTTAGTTAGCTCCCTTGCCAAAAGCGTCTAATTTTATTTTTAAATATTCATCATCTCTTAGAATAACTTAAAATATTTGGTCCGTTGTTATTAAGTATTTTAAAACAACGTATTTTAGGTAAGTAACTGGTAAAATATTGCACAACGTGACGCTCTCAAATCTGATTAATTGAACAAGGTCGAAGTGGTTGGGGTAAATTGATATTGATGTGAAAGTTCCGAAGTTTTAATATCCTATCGAAGGTTTAGAATATTGAACCTACGAAATATTTTCATTGTACTCATCATCTTTAAACATTAATAATGTTTTATTTTTGCTTTTACACCTATGACACCAAAGTACAAAGTTTGTTAAAGTGTGTCTGTCTTACGTCACATTAAGAAGTTTTAGTTCAGTTCAGTTCAATTAGGAGGCTGTAATGGTGACCCCATTTAAATATGTAGTGGAGACCCCTCTCATATTTACTGTATTCACCTCAGTTTTACAACTGTTGCTTAATATTGCTGTGAATTTTAATTTAAATATTAAATCATATTTGAATTGTTAAAGCTGTATAAACGGTACTAAATAGGTACATAAATATCTCAATAAAAGATTAAGATATTAAACTTATTATGTTAATACTCAATTAACTAATGGATGTAATTTTATTACATTTTTAATCTAAAATTAAATAGTCAAACTATTTAATTATTGTATTAAAAATAAAGTACAAATATCTGTGTAGTTTATATTCCTTGTACTTCGAGTTATAACATACTTATTCATGTAGTTATTATTATTTAAATCTGTATATTTAGATACACTCGTATAAACATCTTGGTATATATATTTTGTCAATAAATAACACTATTATTAAAAATATGTGAATAAGAATCACTGTATTTAAGCTGTAAATATACTAAACAAAATTATATGTGTGCGTTAATTAATACCTATGTAAAAATAAGTATTTTGTAATTTAACGACCGAAGTGACATACGTTCTTAGTAAAACATTGTTAAAATCGTGAAATATTTTTCTTCATTACATAAATTATGTGTAACTATTATTATACTCGTATATATTCATAGAAGAAAAAAATAAAGCTTGCGACAAAAGGTATTTTGATAATTATAAATTTACCTGTACCTAAGTTTTGCGTGTGTCATGTAAAAACAAAAACTAGGTGTTGTACATGATTTATCAATAAAACTACTAATCTTCGCATCTACAAAGCAATACAATGATATAAGTTTAATAATACTTGATTATAATTGACATGTTTCAATTATTACTCTTAATACTTAGTCATATTCAAGGACTTTATATACTCGTATATTATGGACTGTGCACGGAAGGAATTTATACGTTCTAAATTGAATTCTTAGTCGTTGTAATAAGGTTCAAAACCATTCGATAGTGAGCAGATACAAAATTCGGGCAATGAAATAGCCCAACGGAGGGGCAGTGCCATTTAATTTTTCTCATTTCAATGCCCCTCCGTTGACTATCACATCCGAACCGTTTTTTCACTCCCCGTGCGCATACCAATGTAATTATAACTTCCTTGGGCTGGAACGTTTTGCTTGGCAAAATCACTGAACGAGACAGGGAACGTTTGACAGTAGAACTTAATGATCTTCTTCTTAGTCGATGCCTCATGGCTGAGGGTCGTGGTCACTCATATCAGTCACATATACAATATTTCGCATATATATATTTTTTGTACAATTCACTGTATGGATCTTGCCATGATTCTTTAATATTACGATTAATAACTTAAAAGACCCATTAACACCATAAACAAGTAAAGTTATACTGTTTAAATTAATTTAAACAGCTTTAGCTACTTCAAATTCTCCTACTAAATCCATTTCTACCTTCAAATTACTTTAAACGCAAAGCTTTTTGTGAGAAATTCCGTTGATACGAATTTTCAATAAGAATTGAATCAAGGAAGATTTCCAATTTGTTAAGGCTGATAATGTTGAAGTATAAAATCTTTTAAGCGAAGGTCATTCTCATCAGAAGCAAAAGATGATTCGACGATAAGTCGTTATCATTAGATAGCAGTTTTTAAGCGGCGTCGGAAGGCCTTCGAGTGGCTTAAAGACTTCCGACTCGTGGACTGGCCATTAACCTCCACACTAATGTGTACGCTCTAGGCCTCCTCAGTCACGAAAAGAGACTTGAAATGGACCATTAAGAGCCAAGCTACCTCTACACATCACAATATAGGTAACTGTAGAAAAGAAACTTGATTGATATTCTATTCCCGCGCATTGTAAACGAACAGTAACTTTTTTGACTTAAACGTCGATAAATAAAGGCCCACCTTTATTAAAATTTAAGTCCGGATCCCGAATGATTGAATGGAGCGCACCCTGTTATTTGATTCGTTTTTATTTGAAGTTATTTTTGTCGACTAAATTCAAACGACGAATGGAGTTGTTTTTTGTGCTACAAACAAAATGGGAGTTTTAAAATAACGAATCGAGATTGTAAGCGTGCATTTTAAAAAGACAAATCGAATCAAAATCGACTATTTGTAAAGTAATGACGTCGTTACTGATCATCTTATTGGTTTTCATCTTCGTTTTCTAATTATAACTCACTCTTTACACCTTATTCACAAATAATACTACTAAGTCTCACAGTGAAATAGAAAGAAAGGATCAATTATTGTCCGTATTTCCGTCTTGCTCTTAGGCATTGTTCGAAATACTAGAGTGAAATAGATGGGAATACAAAACAATTAATCTTCTCATTCTAGTTGATTGTGAGACCGTATAGTTTGTGAACGCGAAGATTATTTTCTCATCACTCGACTTTTTCAAATTACCAAGCTAATGATATTCGTTAACTTGTCGTCAGTTGGGCCATAAAACTCAACCGCGCGCCGCCGTGTTAATAAAATGTCCACGTTAAATTGTTATTAGAGTAATAAATTAATTTCGAAATTGAAGAGACGCTCTCGCGGCTGGAACTACGAAATAATTAGCAGTTCTGAACGGTTTTCGGGTGAAGGGTCACTCGTGGTTGAGTCTGGCACTGCCGACTTTCCGCTGAAGCGAAGTTGGAGACTGGCGCGTATTTTTAAACATAAAATTAAAGAGCATTAAAGTTTTACTCATATAGTCCAATGTGTGTATCTGTAATTAGTAACGTCTTGCATTTATGTTACTCAAATAAAAATTATACAGCTGACAATTAATAGTTTAACATTGTTGACACATAGGTAACACAAAGTAGTAATGAGTTTGTTTTGAATAATGTGCCAAGGAGTTGCTTTCGCCATTTCTTCTCCTCCATGACGAACCTTTAAGAAACGGTACTTAAAAAAATACGTGCATAATTGTATTAGTGGTGCCCACATAAATAGACATTTTTGATTTTAATTTTGAAACAAATTAATGGAATTGCATATTAATAACCATACTTGCAACTACGTCATAATAAAATTCAATTTTAAAATTGAAAATCGGCTAAAAACCAATACCATAGTTTTTAATATTACTGTGATCAAGCAGCAAAGTTACATGAAAGACTTCCCCTTAAGTGCTAATAAAGCGAGTCAATCTTATATAAATTGGCACAGGTCGTCTACGTCTGGCCTGTCCAAAGCACCAAGCCATCGACGAAATTATGGAGAGCCGATAGAACTTAGACAGTTTGAGGCCGTCATATACCTACTCCACAGCGATCGACAGGTTATACGATCATTAGTTACTCTGAAAGATGGGACACTTCCCAAACAGCGCTTAAAGATATTTGTAGATGGCGTCACTGTTTTTTTTTAAATTTTTATAGTTGATCTTGCTTTTGTTTTTGACGGTGTCAATTGTAATTATTATTTTGAGTTACACAACTTATTGTATTTCTAGTGAAATTTTAAAATGGCACTGTTACATGTTTAATCTTTGATGATCAGATGTTGCAAGTATCATTAGTTTTCTGTCTGAGTTTTGTCAGTACTTCAATAAAAAGTTTAATTTAAAATAAAAATCGATTTAAGTATTGTCGCATAAGAAAATGAGTGTTAATTTGTTTTGAAAAATAAAATCATGTCTCACTATCTTCGAAACGCTTGGTGTCTCTAATAATAATTCGTCACTCAGACATTTAAGAGCCGGGGACGAGTTTTGAGGAAATTTAACTTTTAAGGCCGTCGGATTAAGATTAGACGGTGGGCCGACATTTCGATTGTTTTTCGATAATTCCCGGAAAACTAAATCTGTTTGAATCGGAGTAAGTACTCTCGGCGAGCGCCTGGTTACGGTCTCTTATTTATTTATAATTCAGTAAATAAACTTCACAAATGTTCTTAATTGTTTTTTAACTGCTCAGCAGACAATAATTTAATGTTTGACTGGTATCTGAACTATTATTATACTATGCGTTTTAATGTCATTTTATAATTCAAATTCATTTAAAAATAATTTTATACAAATATGTAGTTTAAATTACTGACTTTGTTTGAGTTGACTGTTGACTGTACTGAATGTGAGAAATGTGCTCGATGTTTTTTACAGTATCGTTGTTGTAACTATTATAAATGATTTTTCTCCAGTGATTTCGAATCTCTTTTGGATGCTTCGAATAGAAAGATGAGATTAAATTCGCTTCAAATAATTTTCAAACATCGAATCCTTGAACATGAAACAGAATATCTGTTTGAAGGAGATCGCCCAATCCCACGAACGTAATAAAATAAATGGAGAAAGTTTGGTAAAGGA
Organism: Panoquina ocola ocola; assembly: GCA_018249155.1. NCBI lineage: Eukaryota > Metazoa > Arthropoda > Insecta > Lepidoptera > Hesperiidae > Panoquina > Panoquina ocola. The sequence continues at coordinate 5,825 of DWKA01002076.1, forward strand.
TTAGGTTTGATTTATTGTTTAATTCTCGAAATATGTTCGGATCTAGAAACAAATTTTAATACGGGGAACATTTTGAATGGATTCAGTATTCAATTTAAATTTGATTTGTTCATATACCTACCTTAATGTGATTTTAGCAAATATGATTTGTAAATAATTGTGTTTGTGCGTGAAACTTTGTATTAAACATATAGTAAGAATAGGTTCAACATAATCAAGAATAAGATCTTCTATTTCCAATATAATTATAACATTTTACTTCACCAAAAAAGTCATGTAAATGACAAAAAATCTTAATTAATTATAATCAGAAACATTTTATAATATTAAAAAAAACTTTACATTATTTTTGCGTTACTAACACCACCTATCTTTTTTCCTTAATTTTTATTATATCTCAAGGATAGATGCTTTGATATAAATAATTTCTTAACAGTTATTTTTAATCGTATCCTATTCAGCGTTCTTTCACCGCGAGTGTGAAAGGCCGGGCTCCATTCCGCTTCTTTTCCCGGAAATTGGATCATGTGCTTATAAAAGGACATTTTCTATTGGTCACTCGCCCGCTTTCAGGTTTATTCGTGCATTCAAAATGTGCAAAGAAAATAAAACGCTGATTAAATCACTGTATGAGCTACTTTTTTTGTTAATATCTGGAAAACAAATGCTTACTTAATGAAAACAATTATCTCGATTTTCTGATTAATACACATTTAATTTTTTGTGTAAGCGCCGATATTATAATTAAATATTAGCGCATCAGAGAGTTCTTCATCATTATAATTTGTCGTAATTATAATAAGTATATAAAGTTTTTTCAAGCCTTTAATGTCTTGAAGCCATTTATCCTAATAATAACAATACTCTTATAATATATATCTAATAATAACAATACTCTTATAAACGTCATTTTTTTAACTTACCTTTTTGCCTACCACCTACCTACAACAGTAAGGGGTCTTATTTACAAAGTGGAGAAAAGGCGAAAAAAACTCCTCAAGACGTCAATAAACTCATATATTATCTAACTCATGAGCGAGGAATTACTAAGTGATTGTATAATTCACGTACGAGCAATAACTTACTGATCATGTAACTCCTGAACGAGCCATTACGCAGTGATTGAGTAACTTATGTACGAGCTTGCAGTTAGTTCGGACGATTTATTGTTAATAGATGAGGCTGATAAGGAGGCAAGACAAGAAGACGTATTCCTTGTATTAAACGTATTCCTTGTATTCCTTGATAATTTAAAGATTGATGGTGTTACTCATTCTTGTTCTAAAACTGAATTACGATAATTACTTGTCATTATAATTTCCTTTGATCTGCGCGTTTTGAAGCTAATCAATATTGCCCGTTTAATAACTTGTTATCACGTTTCAAATGCTACCCAATCCTTGCTTGATACCTGAAAAAATCGGCTTCCTAAAATTGCAAGAATAAGATATAAGTTGGATAGGATAAGAAGGTGAAGAATGTATTTAAATCAGATACATAAATAAATTGAAAAGCTCCTAAATCCCCCAGTTTATTATAAATCACTAATTTCACGTCAACGGCTCATGGGACACTTAATTAGTGTCCCGACGTCGAAAGTATGAAACATAAGGTGAGTTTTAAAGACGTTGGGAAGAAAAATGAAACGCAGTCCGCGCCCATGATATATGGCGGGCTTGAAATATGGAGTGCTCGTGTTGCCACTTGGCTCGAGTTTAATCGTGTGGGAAAAATTGCACGTCACAGGCTCGCTGAATCGAAGTGTATGTTGCCGCGGGGGTCCGCTGTGGATTTTGGGCGATTGGAACCATTCGTTATGATGTCATTACCGTTGGAGAACCCTGTAGCCTTGTCAGAAATGGTTACTACTTGTCTGCGAGCAAGATGACCCGGGTTCAATTCCATCAACAAATTTTAGTGTGTCAAGTTGTGTTGTCTATGCTACCCGTGAATCGTAACGCGAAGATAGGAGTATGTAAGCGTTTATTTATGTCTAATACTGTGCACAAAAAAGTACCTACTTTTGCTTATCCGCATCATGATCAAAATGATACCAAACGTTTATGAAAGCTTTTGGGGACTTAGGACCTCATACAAGAAATAAACCATCCGGCTTTATAATCGAGATTTCCTATAAAATCTGTACGACAAAAGACTGCAATCGGAGTCCAATCCGATTATGATTCGTTGGAAATTCACGTGCACGACTGTAGTTTTTGGCAAAACAACGATCAGAAAACGTGAAAGTAAAATATCAATAATGAACAGGGATAACAGACAGTCGACGGTGACGAATTTGCGAATTGTTTTGGCCACAAATTATTTCACATCCTGAACCTTGCAAACACTCAATTACAGCTACAATAAGTAGAGTACGTACTGAACTGTCCTTTTTACAAAATGAAATAAAGGTTTACAATCATACTCACTTAGCACCATGAACACAGTCATAAATATAACATAACCATAAACGAACCATTACCTAAACCAAAACCGTAAAAATCATAAACTTAGACCCGAAAACGCAACCCAAAACAAAGAAAAATATCCAGTGAGCACTTCCGAGTATTTCTTTATTTGTTGTAATCCTCTAAGTTCTTTTTTTAACCTTCGCATCTCCTCTTCCTCTTAAGAAACGCTTTCAAAATTTTAAACAGAATAAGCTGAAGTCATTAGCGACACTGTACGTAACTGAATCCGTAAGTGAGTTTATGGCTCATTCGCGGAATGGCTAAGTGTTAAGCAATGTAATAGCAGAAGTGCAGTGTATTTAATGAAACCTTAATTAAAATGAATTTATGGAATATAAAAAGAATATTATTAGTCTCAGTGTAGATATGGCCACTCAAAGAAGCGAACTTATGGGCCTTTCCCATGACATTTTAAGTTTTTTACAAATTTATTTTCATGTCATAGATCGTCTTGGATCGTCCACTAACCTCACCACTTACGTTAGTGAAGAAAGTTGCTCCTTGAAATGGATCACAAACGAACTGAAAACCTTCGACGTTAAAAGAATTTTCAATGCTTTAAAAATATTCTAAACCGCAAACGATTAGTACGAGGTCGTTCCATAAGAAGGTTAATTTAGTCCTTTCAAACAAACACTTCACAGTTTAAAAAAAATCTTTCCCTAGCCCAATTAAATGTTTCCTTTACAAGTGCAGGTGCAACCTCCACCTATTTATCCAGAAAAAGCCGGTATTTTTCAGTAAAATAGGACACTTTCTCTAACCATCCCGCGGACTGAGTGTCCTATTTCTCGAAGGACACTTAATTGTCGGGTCTGGTGCGAGTGTACGGCGTCCTCTCGTGTCGCTCAGTGTCGCCACCTGACGGACACAGCTCTCGAGTTGAAAACTTGTTTCCCAAGCTCACTAGGGTTCTACAATTTGATTAGTTGTAGCAGGGAATAACGATGTAGGTATACTATACGACGATGCGTTTAAATAGGTAAAGTTTAGAATAGTGAAATGAAGACGAAAAATAACTACACCATTATGATCGTTCAAATCCAACAATCCTTAAGGTTTTACGACTAAATATAAAAAAAATCTTGAAATGTTCTTGTTCCGTTGCCATTAGTAAATGAAATGAATATTTCTAGAAATGTACTCACAAATATTACCCTCACAAGAAACCACAGTCAACTTTCCTCACGAAAATACATCAGCTGAAGGCCTGAAATTTTATTTAAAAGCCATCCAACGCACGCGTGCGAGGCAGCCACTCGGAACAAACGGCCCGACGGGCGGCGAACACTCGATCGACAAATTTTTCCCCGCATCGGCCATCCGCCCTTAAATTAAACAAGGTGGCAAGAAAATTCAATCCAATCTAAACTTCCTTCAATCCAATTTGAATTTCCTCACCTTACCTCCCCCGGCGGGGGCGTCCCGGCAATTTGTTTCCATCCCGCCCGCGCCGGATCCGTCAATACAGTCATGAGGCTCGCGTCAAAACTAGTTTGGGGATTCTCAGCAACTAGAGGTGACACCGTAGATACAAGGGATATGTAGTTCTGCGACAATAATATTGACGAGTGTTCTATATGTAGGTATAATCTTTGGGGCGTCTTATAAATTCACATTCAATTTTACATGAATAACTGTTTTTTCACTGACTGTTACTTATCCATTAAAAAAGGGCAGTGGATCAAAACGGAATGAAAATTTTTTAGGGGGTCCGACCGGAAATTAAATAAATAATAATTGACAGTGGATCCGTTTTGGGGATCAGACCGGAATAACTCTCAAAATCATTTATTCACGTGGGTATCATTGATGCAATTGTGCGCGTCATTTTTTGATTCTACCAACATTTTGGAAAGGTGCGTTGTCATAAAGATGAAGTAATGGCGAAAGAAACTCCTCATTACTGACTAAAATAAATTATAGCCCTATCGGCGGCGTGACAATTTAAATGCAATTTACATGTTTGTTGTAAAATGAAATAAGAGTATGCTTCGATATTTAGTAGTTTGTAGCGATAAAATCCTATCATTTGCGCCAATTTCGTAAGGTTTGCACGTCTTGGTTACACTCGTACGTAGAATTTGTATTATTTTGTATTCTGTTTGAAACTCGTCGCCACGTGATTATTGCCCAAATACTGTTTATATAGTCAACGGGGTTTCTATAATTCATTCGCAAAAGGTAATTCATTTGTACACTTTTTATTTAAAAAAATGTGGTGAGGATTTTCTTTTGACACTTCTCCTTGACAAAGCACCTTTTGGAAATGATGGTGGATAAAGAAATAGGTAGTGTTATTATTATACCTATATATTATAACCTAATTATTATGATAATATAATTTTAAATTTAAATCTACTAGGAACAATTATAAAATAATCGTATTATTTAAAAAGATCTAGACAAAATCGTAATCATTTACAAGTAACTACCTTGAGACTATTATAACAGTTTGTTTTATCTGTACGATATGTTCGCCTAGCTGTTTTTCACCACACGACCCATCCACGATTTAACCCTTGTAGCAGGAAATTCAAAGGGAAATAGCCCGTAGTTCACGGAATGACCCTAGGGGACTTATTTTTTCCGTTCTGTGATTAAGTGTGACTGAAATAAAGAATAATCTTATTTGTAAAGGTTAACTAACCTGATTAAAATACATGTTAAAATGACCAAGGTCTTACAATTACTTGAAAACCAACGCAAGGTTTAATGAAACTAAGATTTATTTTATTCAAAATTTATTGAGTTGACTTTTACTGAGTTACTCGATCTAAAATTTTTTTCAGTAACATACAAATAAATATTATGTTATACTAGCTGACCGGGCGGACGTTGCGTTGTTCCGCAGTACTACAGATTCTCGACAACAGCGCCACCTATCGGATCCAAAACAATCCTATGTTTCAAGTTGG
>DWKA01002077.1:0-11210 GCA_018249155.1 Panoquina ocola ocola
CCCGATTCGTCCAGTGGTTTGAGCTGTGCGTTGATAGATCAGTCAGTCAGTCACCTTTGAGTTTTATATATTTAGATTCTCAAATTATTATTTTGAATTTAAAACGTGAAAATTAAAAAAAAGACTATTGATATCATGGAATGCATATGGGGCGTTTACGTACATACATTATCTTCTACTTAGTTACACTTCTATAATAAAAGCACATTTTGTTGCTAGAGCAATGAATGCATTTTTTTGCTAAATATTTAACAACCAGGAACCTCATTAATGTCATTAATATAGTCTATTTTCAGCCTTTCGTTTTTATAAGTTTCTTATAATCTTCCTAGCTCTCGTCCTTTATAAGCATTTTTTATTCATTATTGCCTAAAACCTCTTGCTAATTTAGATAATATTACTTGTGTGTGACTTAAGTTTGCGTCGAAATAGACCCTGTTTACTAATGCCTTGTCAATCATTGTTTATTATTATGTACTAGGTACTGTTGGATGTACCTACTATTCAACAAGTAAATCATCAGATATAAAATCCATGTCAGATTTTTTACTATTTATCAAGTAATAAATATTGTATCTGATATTGTATTACCAATAAGCTTTTGTTGCTGATTGTACAAATTTGAGATTTCTCAAGTTTACAATAATTTATAGTAAAAATTAAACATTGATACTAATTATAAGACTAGTTAGTATGTCCAAAACGTTAATCTCATTATAAACCTAGTCGATTTACCATAATTCTTTTCTTAATTTTGTGTCTTTTATTTATTATAGCTCAATTACGTTACTGTACCTGCTGCAATATCAATACTAAAAAGTACCTACTTCTATTTTTAATCCTGTAAATTAATATTATATGAGAGACAAAGCCTCATTGTACATGAGAATAGTACATGGGTTTATGTTATAGGAATCAGGTGCACATGCGATAGAGAATAAAATCACCAAATATAAATGTAATAATAATTTAATTTCACAAACATAGCTTTTATGTTTGTGCAGTTATAAATACTATTTGAACTATACAAATAATGATTAAGTCATAAATACACTGGCTCTGTACTTTACAATAATATAATTAACAGCTCTATTAAAGCTAGTCATATTTCATTGGATTTCTGTAACAGTAATATAAATAGTTAACAAAGAATTATGTAATACTAATGAAGCTAGGAATTATATAATACAATTAAAAAATTAAAAATTATTCCCCGCAGCACCGCAGCGGCCGCGAGAACAACTATATCATCAGAATCATAAAACAGACGTATCATGAACCAGCACAATAATCACAAGAACAAAATAATTTACTACCATTGACACAACAAACGAGTTTGGTGGAATGAATTTTAATACTAAAATCTTAAATACAATAATACCATTAACAAAGAAATTGAAACTAAAACGGATATTAAGCGAGAAATAAATAAGTTAAGACCTTGACTAGGATATCGGAAAATTTAGAATGTCCAGCTGCCTGTTACAACCATAAATAATACATTTTTAAATTCGTCACTATTTACAAAAAATATATGAAAAGGAACTAATTCGCTCTAGACCAAAATGGCAATGTAATGGCAAATACATTTACTACGTACAAACAGCCAAAGATGCAAACAATTATACGACCAGGAGATTCTCTGTATTGGGCGAAATGTTTACAGACTGTCAAGTATTAACTAAGGTAATACAATCGCGTTTTAGTCCTAAGTAAAAGCACCAACAATTAAGTATAGGGCCCAAATACAATTCAGGTAAAGGGCAGTCGTTCCGCAAAATTGTTAGCGGTCTTAACAATTAATACAACCGAATTATAGCCTCAGTTCGCGGCAATTGGAGGGTTGACTTCGTACATTTTCTGGAACACTTGACCAAGGTACTCCAAGTAATTGAGGGTGTCTCGGTACACGAGGAGTGCAAACGTGATTTTGTCCGGTTGAATCTCCGGCAACTCAGAGTCTGGGAGAGGTAGTATTTCTAGCTTCCGGGATCGCATCAGTTCCTAGAAAGAAATAAATACAGTTAGTTTTATTCATTTCATAAACTTCCATTCATTCACAGACTTTAAACTAACTATTGTACTAATGCAAAAGAGTATTACCGAAGTTAACATGATGAGATTTGACTATTAAAAAAAATATGTGGCAAAAATTAAGTGTTAAGAATTAGGCGATGACCTATTGCCATGGCTCGTACGATGCTTCGATGCGATTTCATAGTGACGCATGACGTTGCACTATGACATTGCATAGAAGCATCGTACGAGCGATGGCAATAGGACAGCGCCTTAGATAAAAGATTAAATATTTTTAAGTGATAAACCGTTTATATTTAAGCTACAACTGATCGGGCTTTACTTTGGCATCTTACTGCATACGTAACTAAATACATCACAACTTACATTGAACAAGCAAAGCACCGCGCGTACGTTGTGCATGCTCTCCGTAATGTTCTGTTTGACTGAAGCGTCGACTGTCACCACATCGTCGTTGAGCCCGTTGTTGCTAATAGTGTACAACCCCGCCACAACCATCTTCAAGCCCTTGTACATAGATGGCAGCACTGAATCGATCTTTTTCTGTGAACAATAGAACAGTAATGTTAGATAACTTTTACGTTTATTAAGCTCTGTAATCTATTACGAATTCAGTTTACAATATACGTGATTAAATTGTCATTATGGAAACGTTATTCCACAATGAAAAGTTATTTGTAGCTGTGAGACCTAAACAAATTCGTACGTAAGAAATTAGTTTTTTACGTAAAGTTTAATTTAGTAATATCTTTATGAACAAAAAATATATATTTATATTATAATCGTGTGCGCACGAAATATTACGTCACAATCAAACACATTTTTATTAGGCTGCAGCCATTACCAAAATTATCAACTTACAAAATGCGTATCAGTCCAAATTCGACAACATACATTTTGATAAAGACCATCGAATTGCGAAACCATTGTGTTCTCACGTAAACGATAGCCGGCTGACAGCGAGTGCCACCGACGATGTCGTTTCTTTGAATTCGATTGAAAAACTCATACGGATGCACGTTTTTGGCATCAGCGAATTCGCCGCCCCACGATTAAGAGAACAATAAAATCGATTCGGTTAGGTAACCGCTATTATCTTGTCGAAATAACTGTAGATAAAACAAGTCACTGTCTTTGGGCGTCGCGGACGGATGTGTATGGTTCATTATCTGCTTTTAAAAAAAGAAGTAAACAGAATCCTGTTACGATTTAAAGTACTAGTAATTTGCTTTTTAGTACAATCGAACATTGAAGTATAAAACGTGCTGTAGATTAATTGATGTCTACTACTATTCTCTTTTATCTTAGAAGTCGAAAAAAGCTTATCTTGAATGTCTATTCACTATCTATTTATCTGTTAATTATAAAGTAAACTCACCATTAAACTATCCATGAACTCTTCAGACATGGCTTGGTTCAGGATTTTATTCTTCGGCAAGGCGTCCTCCGGGAACCAGGAGAACTTCCGGAGCCAATCGTAGTTAGACCACATCGGCAGAAGCTGGTCAAGTGTTGGATAACTATGTAGCTTTGAAGCCTGCAACAATACAAAATCTCAATGAATACAAATATCAACAGGACATTATATATTTGGAATTTGCAACTAAATGTGAGTTGATCCGTTAATGTTCTTTACTATAAAACTCTAATTGCACCGTTAAAATGTATTATTATTATATCACTATCTTGCTTTTAAAAACGAATACATGACAATGTTAGGCATAAGTTTTAAATCTATTACAAATACATATCTTCTGAATATTTCTGATCGAAAATTTTACGAGAGCTTAGTATAAAAAGATGGTAAAAGCGTCTAATTGTGCCTTTTTTGTAATAAAAATTAGTTCTATACCTAAACCTATATAACAAGACAATTATCAATGGTAGATGCAAGTCTAGTCGTACAAGAACAAAGCATGAATCAGCATAGTCACGCTACGGGTCCCGTTGATTTCTTTGAATGATAAAAATAGGTACACCAGTTAGTGCTACGTTGATTGACTTTCATGGAAAACGACGATTGTAGGGAAGATTATCTTGTTCAGCTTCCTCTTTTGACGCCGGTATAAATAAGGACGCACTGCCGACTCCACGACCATCAGTGGCCATCTTGGTAGCCGACCAAGTTGCGTTTTTGTCCCAAAGGAAACATGTAAGTACTCGATAATTCAATCTTTCATCGTTACATTCTCTATAATTGATTTAATCAGACACGGTTTTTCAACACGGTTCACGCGTAAAAATAGTTTCGACTTCTAAAAATAATCGCGATTAAATTAGCGCTCGATATATAAATAGATGTTGTTGGCAAATTGCTAATTATAATTTGCATTGTGTGCTAATTATAAATAGTGTAAGTACCTTCTGTTTATTTATAAACGAGGCGAACCCCAATCGTGCTGCCTTGTAATAAGTAACATTGTTTCTTAATCTTTTTGGAAACAAAGAAAATCGATTAACCATCGTTTAAGTTAAACAGATAAGGTGGAAAATTTTAACTTTTACACGATTTATAACGCTTATCGATCTAGGAGATAATTCAGAAGACGGATCTACCAACAATTTTATAGGTCAACCAAGGCAGTGTGAAAGATGAGATCGAAACAAGAAGACTGATCGCCACTGCTACCGTGTCACGTAATAACCGTTTCGACATTAAAATTTGACACTATGCCCAGAACATACGTGACTCACGACTAGTAATTGAATTTAAACCTTATACCGATCCTAATAGGCTTCACTTCAAGTTTACTGATCCCGAACTACGGCAGATGCAACATCGATTTGACAGCAAATCGTCCCTTTCAATGCGATTAGGTGAAACATTGTTATGTAACAATACAGCTAATTAAAAGCGGTTTAAGAATCGTGACAAACTACCAAAAATCCTTGTATTGTGAAAGTCCTTATCGGTGGCCCGATGCAATTATACGAAATTCGATTGTAATTTATTTCCAAATAGGTGAGGCTTAACGAGCCTGATTCAAATAATATGTACGGTTGCTATAGATAGTGATAAAGTATTTCATGGTAATTTGTAACCATGACCGCAACCCCTAATTTTTATCTACTTATATCTACAACAAATACAGGGGTGTTATAATATTGGCAGCTTACTTTAAATGTTCATTTGTTCCTTTATTACATCGATAAATAAACTTTAATTCAAATTAACATTCCGTGTAATCATAATGGATCTATGTCATCACACTACCTAAATGCAATATATTACCATTTTATTACACAACCGCACAAATTTTAATATCATAACAGAGGTATTTTCTTGTTTTTTTTTAATATAATAGTCTCGATGAAAATACATAAAATATAAAATAAAAAAACTTTTAACAATTATTTTAAAGTAAGACTATTTATGGTCGGAAAAGACGATTAATTTTTTGCAGTCATAACTAACTTGTATGGCAAGGCTTAAACAATAATAATTATGCTTTTGTTTTAAAAATAAATTCGAACAACTAAAACCGTGTTAAATGCCATTAAGCATTAAGTTATTCAAAGTGAATTAAGCTTCTAAAAATATTTCAACAATCTCTAAACTTTACATGTTTTGTTAGCGTTAGACTTGAATAATATCTGCGTCATCGCGCTGTCAAGTCATAACAGTTTATTTAAGAGAAATAAAATAGCGCTTCGGTAGTCATATTCGCTGGGACATGGAATGCGATGTTTGTATAGGTACTTGTATGGTGCTATATGTGATGCACAGGTGTGCGTCCGGTCCTCACGACATGCCATATCCGAAACTACCTTTTTATAAACAGCTTTATTGCTAATATCATGTAGGTACTTTTTAAATGTTACATTACTTCTTCAGAGCACTACAGGTCTTTTAATACCTGCTTAAGCAATTTTAAAAGTTCACTATCTAAACATGATCTACAACAAAAAGCTACATTTTGGGTATTAATAATAGATTTTTTGTACCTAAAGTTACTTTTAAAACATGTTCTTTACGACTTATGTAGGTAGGTACTATCATTAACGTTAATAGAAAATATCGTATAATTCAGCTAACACGTGGGTGGGCCCCACTGGAGCCTAGAAATTTGACGAGGTAGCATCCGGATACCTAGCTCGAAACATCGGAAGCTTATCAAATAAAAATGCACCCACACATAAGCGCAACTTGTTGTATTTACAGCACACGCGCACGCGATCCAACGCGCCAGACAGCCTGTCGCCGTGTGAACAACGCTATCGCACTAAGTATCTACATATTGTATGTAATGTCATGTATAATTCAATGTTTATATATCTAGCGGCAAATGACACGATAAGCATAGCAGATGGATGCGACTCGAGGCGTGATCGCGACGGGAGAGCCCTGCCCGAGCGCGTTACTACGTGCATTTAAAAAGCGAAGAATGCCGAGACTTTTTGATGGATATCAACGTAATTCCAGTTTCTAGATGTGACGTGATAACTTGACGCCGACGTAGTCCAAAATGTGTTTATGCTACATTCACACGGTGGTCAGCACAGAGTCACACAGTACCGGTAGGGTTCGTTGAATTTGTTATTGCGTTCTCGGTACGCCGGCCAGTTATTATTAGTAAGGAATGGGTTGACGACAGATATGATAGCGTATGAAATTTGGATGTTGTATTTTATATGTCACACGGTCTGTTTTCCTGTTACAACTTTACATTTTCTTTGTCTTTATTACGTCCGTGTGCTCATTTGCAACGTTTTGCAAATTGAAATTCGATATGATTAATCTGACGCTAAACGAAGTTCGCGAGTGAAACGCGAAACAAAGGAGATGTAAACGTCCTTGTGAATCAGTAACAATGGCGGTTCATCGTCTGGGGTCTTCGTCTAAATCGCAATAAATATGATACATTAGTAACCAATGACCGACATTAAGGGGAGAGGTGGAAAAAAATCGTCGGGGCAGGTGTGTCGCGCAATACTAATGCGCAATCAGTATTCGATGCGTACGAGCACCGTCCTGTACTTCGTTCCGGCTACTGTGCGTCGATAATGTCATTTTACGACGGGGAGGCAGCGGTGAGCGAACAGGACGTCGCCGTCGTTACGACCGGCGAGCCCATTACAAATGCCACCATACCTCATACGCGAACATCGCACGCCACGTCGTGATGAGTTCAATCGAAATCAATCTATTGTTCCCCTTCCATTGACTGCTCGACACTCAATCACTCGTTGACATTATCAAACGCAATCGAAATGTATACGCTGAATATACACTCGCCGTAGCGGTCGGTACCTCTAAATACAATGGTAAGGGGTCATCCATAAATGATTCGAGGCGCGACAGCGACATCGCATTATTGCTCGTTGATCGGGCTACCTTACTTCCGATTCGGAAACAATATATTCCTGGGATAGATCGACAGAATTGTCTTAAGTCGATTCATAAAACTTGTAATTCATTTAATGATTACTTTTGGATGCGTGGTGTTGTTTTAAGGCGAGGAATCTCTGACAAGGTAGGATCGCTTCAAAGAAACACGAGAGGGCTAACTTAAATTGAAAATCGACGGCAACGTTATCGATGTGCAGACGTGGCGTCGCATGAGTACAGTACAAAATTATAATTAAAAGGGAGGAAGCGGCCGTGGCCGGACGTACAGACGCAAAACCGGCGGCGCCCGCGTCGATGCAATCTCTCTTCCACGCCATCCGACGCGGTGAGAAAACGGCGCTAAAAACGTACACGCGAGGAATCGTTAATGGATGAAATTTCGTGTGAAAACAAAAGCCGAATTCGAAAATCGACAGTCTATTCGCAACCTCGTGTATCGTTCACTTGTCGTAGTTTACTACAGACACTCATTCATAAATTGATAAAATCAAATTAAGCTCTAAAGGTATGCGGCGATGTCCTTAGTTTGAAGTTTTATTGGTATTGGTTGGTCGCGGAGCGCGTCCGTTCATTTAGAGCGACGCGGTAAGCATAACGATGCGACCGCGAATACTACGTCGCGTTTGTCTCGACGCCCGACCCGATTCATCAATGAAAGCGAACGAACAATTTTTAATAGAGCTTTCGATTATTACTTACCCGCTACCGAGTAGGTATGGGCTGTCGTATTGACCAATCAATTATGCTCGTAGCAAAGCTATTGATGCTAATAAGTTATTGGCAGTTGACAAAAAGATAGTAGGTATTCGTAAGTCAAAAAGCCTTTTTATAGAAGCTGTATTCGTGTGTTTTATAGTAATAAGGATTCTAATTGATTTAACGTAACGGCTAAATAACATAATGAGCCTAACAATATAATGGTATTGTGAGTTATTTTCTTATTACAGGAGGAACATTTCGTAGAATTAGTTAATCACGATTATTGTAGCGATAAGACGAATGTAGTAGAGATGCTTGTAGAGTATAGCATTGATTAAGAGAGAGATAACTTTATATAACTTAGTTGCTGATCCAATAAACAGAACTTAACGTATCACCTAGAAAATCGTACTCAAAGCTTCGAAGCAAGACTGTGCTTTTAAAAGTTCTAACTAACAGTCACCCCACTATGCCAATAAACTTTACTCCGCACACGCTGTAGTGTGATCATCGCATTATATTCGTATTTAAGTGATCATTTCATAAGTAATAAATTATATTTATTATTCAATAGTATAGGTAGCAAAGCGGTACTCACAAGTTTGTCTTTGTACTTCGCCGATGATTCGTACGCGTTCCGCGCCTGTAACGCTATTTCCTTCGCTTTGTTTGGAGAGTATTGTACTTCTGATTGTGACTGAAAATAAATTAAACAACATTAATTTTTAAGTCATTCTCACTTATTAATATCTAATACTACTAGGACATCATGGATTGCACGAAAGTGTAATATTAATGTTAAATTAGAATCTAAAGGCAAATGATGCCTTCAGAAAAAACCTCCAGGATGTATTCACTTTTCATAGAGACATAATTTTATTTACCCTCGGTTTAAAAATAGTACGGGATTCTAATAATAGATTACAGAGGTTCTATACATCGGCATTAATATTCAAAACTCTAGACTGCTCGCGTGTGTCCGTCTTATGATGACGTATTAGCGCCCGTATGGGTATGCATCGTTCGGTCAACCACCTGTTTGCTCTGCTTCAATTCTCTGTATTAAGTTTCGTGGCAGAACAATTGTATGATTACTCAATACATAGTTCGTCACAATCGTATTTATTTAATTATAATTAGGTAAGATTATTGCTGTTAGCCACTTTGTGTGTGTTTCCTAACTTTATACATAAAAAATCTACTTTAAATATTTTCTGAAATATTGCACTTCAGTTTCTTCAATATAATATTATCGCTATGCCGTTCATCTTTATACATAAATCTCAACATTAAGATTTATAACTCCAACTCATTCATCCACACTCAACACGATCGTTCTTCATTCAAAGTCATCTTCCACCCAATAAGAAGTAATTAAAAAGAATATTTATACAATTTTGAACCATAAAACACTTACATTGGAGTCATAATCGCATGGGTTGGCCCACAGACTGTTCTCGCCCGTGTCGCGGCGTTGTCGCTCCATAGTGCGCCGTTTGTGTGGCGCAGCTGAAGACTGCGGAGAGAGACCACCCACCAATAACACCAGGCACACTGCTGCGCAGACGTTGACGTATCCTGAAAGAGGACGAATGTTAAATAAGATGCAATGGGACGAACCCGGTTGCGAACTCAAATTCGAAATTCGAATGCGCGAAATTCAAATGCGTAGAATTTGAATTCGAGATCATAGAATTTCGTGTCTATAGATGCAACTTAACCAAAGTGTTATCTTGAAGATAACTGGTAATTAAAAGTTGCTTCGGTAAACATTATACTAAAGTTACATAGCATAACCCCACCCGAAACAACTGTAATTATTTTCAGTTTTTAATTATGTTTATTATTGTCTTTAAATATGTATTATTTCTTTATGCAGTGGAACTTTCAACATGTAAGTAAAGAAATTGATTTTTATATCCTGATAAACGTACCTAATGGGTTTTAAGTAGGAGTGCTACGATTCGTTCGATAGTCTGATACAAGTTGTAGCTACGGCAATGTCGTTTTTCATAAAGCTTACTTTTACATAGAGCGTTCATTGGTATTGGGAGCATTTCCCTATGTATTACGCATTCTACCAACTATTGTGTTTTAATTTAATTCAATGTAAATGTAATAGGTATAGTTCTTCAACAAAATTATTGAACAAACATATTAAAGACATTTTTATACGGTTTGTCATCACAAACTCACTGTTATAATTGATTGCAATAGAATGAGCGCACTTCAAACGGTATTAACATTAGGTACGTATACTGGGTTATAAAATCTGCTTATACTTATGCATAATTAAATCGATATTTAATGTATACGCGCATCGATTCAATCAAAAATTTCTTTTTGATGCATCTCATTGATGAAGACTCGAGAAGCACGTTCCGTATGCGGCACACACGATGCTATCGATTATGGTAATCGGTGAACATCCGATGAATAAATACATCGCGGCCCAGAGGTGGACAGCCTTTGCTAATTGTCCAGTGAACTTAAGTGAATCACTAATGCGGTACAATTTAACTGTGGCGCGCAATCGACCGGACATTCTTCCGATATCGGTTTAGTGAGGACTTGAGTGAGTACCTATAGTAGCGCAACTTCGTAGTAACACGGCTAATCGATTCGTATCATCTCATTACTAATATGATTTCCATATTTTTATGCGTTATAAAAAATATTTGTAAGATTTAAATTGGCGCGTACATAAAAATAATGTAAGAAAACAAATGATATTAGCGTTATTATTAATTAAATTTATTTTTGACCCGCACTTATTGGTTTTCGTGTTTAACGTATTGTTAACCGAAACTTGTGTTTTCCACGTTGTTGTATTCAAATGGTTCAAGGGGCATTATGCTATGAATACATTTCACGTAGGCAACTGAACTATTTTATTTACATTTCAGTAGTAAAATATCTATTATTCAGAAATAGGTGCATGAGTATGTTCCAGAACTGTTAGATACTGCTAAAATCAATGTGTTAAAATGTAACAAAACATTAAGATTCACAGTTTACAGTTAATTTAAATCTACAAAGGGTGACAAATCTATACTAATATTATAAAGCTGAAGAGTTTGTTTGATTGAACGCGCTAATCTCAGAAACTACTGGTCCGATTTGA
>DWKA01002078.1:0-11208 GCA_018249155.1 Panoquina ocola ocola
GTCGCGTGAGGGGGGGGGGGGGGGGGGCGGCGGGGGGGGGGGGGGGGGGGGCGGGGGTGAATGAAACTTTTCTCTAAAAGGATACAAAAAATAAATATGACCGTCCATCCATCAACCTTGAGCAGTCCACCGTTGGACATAGGCCTCGCCTAACTACTATTGACTTAAAATACCTTACTAACAATTATGATATTTCTATTAGGTGAGGTACACGGGGTACCGCGATCGTCCCCCAGAAGAACGCCAGATGCGCTTCACGAGTGGTTGCCGAGAGGGCCACACTGAAATCGCCTTCACTGCCACCGGCACCAATTTGCAGCTGGTATTCGACCACTCACCCTACAATAGCCGTGGCTGCGACTTCCAGAAAGAAAATGGAAAGGTAGGACACATTCATCGATTTCCTATGTATTCGTAGTCTACAGGATAAGGGTTTCTCTTCCTAAAAGGAGGTCAATAAAATATTCTATCATACTGCTGCAATGCGGATTAGTGGGAAGGTAATTACTGCCCAAGAAAAGTATGGAAGGTTTGTTTGCCGCCCAAAAGCTCTACTGAATATTACCTTGATTTGCTATATTGCTACAGAAATCAGCGATAAGCCAACACCGAGAAATAAGACTCTTTCTCCCAGTTCAAAAGTGTGTTCTTTCTTCTTTTTATTGAAGGGACCCTATTTAGTCGTCATGTTCCTCTTACTTTAAAAGCTATAACTAGCCTCAATGTATATAGTACTCTACATGTAACTTGGCAAGAGTCTGAAAGAGACAGTTAGATGCGCATTTAGCGATCTGACGAAAAAAAACGACTTCTGCGCATATAACTGTCCCTTTTAGATTTTGGCCAAGTTACGTTTTGAGTAGGTACTGTACACGGGTGCTTTGGTTACTTAATCTTATGTCAGTATCTTTATACTTCTGTATGTATCTTTATATGCTCAGAAACGGTTCTATATTCTTTAGAGATCCTTTTACAATCTTGCAGAAAATGAAGGAAAACGCATGAACTTAGCGTAAACGTGATTTACCTTATTCAATTTTATGTGTATATAGAGATTTATTGATGATAGAGTAGATAGATAGTGCTATATTATGAATTGGTGAAGGTCTTAATTGACAACCTATTGGAAGGAAATTTTCATGCCACGCAAAGACCTCCGGTATGAAGTAACGACTAGATACTAAATTATGATAGTGATTATAATTTTAACTGATGGCGTTTAGTGCTTACGTGCTCCGAAGCACGGAAAAGCTTAAGTATTTTGTTAGTTGAGGTTGACTTTCTCTGTTATTTAACTCGGCCTATCGATGTGGGATTGATATATGCTGTGAGTGTTAACTGAAGAAATAATCAACGCATTTATCATTTATGTAATAAATATGTATATATTAACGTCCTCATAACATACTGAGAGTTTCTTAAACGTGAGCTTAAATGTAAGTTATACTACAGATAACGCACTCATAGAAGTAAAATTTCAAAATTACCTCTTAATAGTACGATCATCATAATTTATTTATTTTTATTATACGATGTAAACCCAAGTAATTACATCATTCGTCACTAGTCATAGCTCATCAACGCACGCTGCTTCCGGCCTACATTCTGATAACGAAATTAAGACATAAATTACATTTGAACCGCTATAAAAAATATTAAGCCGTAACACCTCACATAACGCGACGGTCACGCTCGGCCAGTCGTTTGTATACGTTTAATGAATGACATCTTTACTAGCAAACGCAATTCAGGTTTACTAATGTATGGGCAGGAATGTAATGCAGTACAGCTGGACACGAAACATGACGAGGAATCAATTAAGCATTCAAACACCGATGTATTTGTAAAGGTAGTTTTGAATTAGAAAATAATTGACATCAGTGAGTTGTGGAATGTTTTTTACGAAATAATATTATCACTTATGTACAATCAATGCCAAAATCAGTTATTTCGCTATTAAGTAACTAGTAACGGTTATAGCGATTTTACAATACAATAAGTATACATAGATATATTTTTGTTAATTAGTCGTAGCTTAAATTAGTCCTAACTAATTATTTTTTATTTCAAGAGTTAGACTTAGTAATTTTTTTTACTACTTAATATATTTCCACATAACGATTGAGTATCCGTTACCATGGGGCTGAAGAAGTGCGCATCTGGTGCCACGAGTACTCGTGCGATATTGAATTTGGCCCGTTGTAGGTCGCTCGGGGCCGCCCGCTGCGTTTCTATATGAATACTTATATTTATTTACGCTTGGTTCATTTAACTGAAGTCGTAGAGTATTCATGCTACACTTCGTTAGTTTCATGTCAGAGGAAATTGTATTAGGGCGTGAATTGTTCAATGGATAGGAATGGCGAAGTATAAATTGTATTTACGTAGAGTCGATATGATTTTTTGTGCTGTTTAGTATTCTTTGTGTTGTTGATTTTATTATATTGTCGTATATCCATTTCTACGAAAAGATAAATAAAATCCATAAGATACTCTACTAGGGTTACATATAGGCATAACAATAAAATGTACGTTATGTAGGACTACCTATCAATAATTCCTTTACTACGTATTGATATGAGCACTATGTAATTATGTACCTACTTGTTGCCGACTGGGTAAATTGTAAACTTTATGAATATTATTATATTTTTATTTTCTTTATATCAAGTGAATAGGCACCTAAAATCCTGGCAACGGCACGTATTTTTACACTCGGCAGTAATTTAAAAACATCCTGGGATGGGATATCTTAACATTTCAATTCAATTTGAATCTTCACGAATACCCGTTAGTTTTGAACCGCTGTTTTTAACCGTTGAATTTTAAAATAATTTGAAATATGTATATGATCAAGCCTATGAAAGATGCCTAATAATAATTATTGAAGCATAAAGTCAACTGTTATGGTTAAAGTCTAATTATAAAATACTGCTTTACTTTTTTAATTTCTCTGATTTTTCGTAACAGTCTCCTTTTTCAGACGTTTAAAGAACAAATACCTATAAGAATGTTACACCATACCTTTTATGTATGTAGAGTGTACACTCTTTAATATAATATGACGTATAAAGTGATACCACACTTAACGTTTGTACCTGAATAGGATGGATGAATATCCACATGTTGGAAATATATTTCGAAATAATAATATATTCGCAAAGCTTTCTTCTTTCACATTTTATATTATGATAGAAAATAGATCCTGTAAAATGGAATTGAAACAGCGCGATTTCCCGAAAATCAATACGAGAAAATGAGGGAGATGGTAGGGCGCCGCGACGCCCCGCCCGCCCAACCATCATGGCCGCCGCCGCTCTGAATTTCCACCCTCGCTCCTGTAACTGTATAAATATGTATATTCAGAATAGTATTACCGTTTTAGTTTACAACTCATTAGTATGTCCTGTAGTAAAATACATAAGTCTGGTTCGATTCGTGGGCGTAGGTATCACATAAATAAATAAACGTACCTAACGTGTAAGTCGATCGAGTACTAAAGAAACTCGTACTAAGTTACTGTTAACTCTTCATTATTCTTCCTTGGAAGGCCTTTGCTATAAAAATAATTTGTTGCCTAATTTTTTTCTTTATACATAGATAGCTACGATGATGATGCACGAAGTTCGGCAGTCAATACTAACCCATGTTTATTTTCTGTTAAAGTCTTCAAATTCGTTTTAGTATCTATGTGATTGCAATACCTAAACTAGGTAGACTGTTTGAAATATCTAATAATTTTAGAGACAGATATAAAACAACTTTTATATTTGAAAATATAATAAGCAAAAATACTTATGCTACTTATTTTTAAACAACGGATCAGAGGCGTGGTTCTTGTTTGGTTTTTGTCCGACGGGGCGATATTAAAAATTTCGTGTGGAGATATAATAGGGTTAATTTCCTTCGTGGCAGAGTACGTGGACGTAAGTAAGCTACTGATTTTTGTAGATCTAGTTACTTTAAGGTCTGGACTAGCCTTGTTTAAAAACGAAGAGAACGAAAAATCAATAATCATTCTATCCCGAATGGAATAAAAGAACTCGCAGTACTAGCAATCTAGTAGTAGCATAGAGGCTTTTTAGTCTATCACTTTCTTTTGTAATACGCAAGCTATATTATTATCTACAAATTAAGCGTTTAGTATCTTTCATTGTTTCGGATCCTGAGGAATATAAATAATTCTAATATTCAGCGGTAATGTACCTAATTGAAACAGCTAGTCTCTACGATATAAAATATGAATAGGCACTTAAACGGTTATTCAGAATACGATTATTTTAACAAATGCATGCTATACGTTTATCTGTATTACAGTGACAAAAGGCCATGCCTAATATTATATTGAATGCAATGATTATTTGAAAGGCAATGATCTGTAGGCTTGTCTGTAGGTCAAAAGCCATACGGTGAACGTCTTGAGTATAATTTTATTTTTAAATTAAAAGGAATTATTGTTTTTGGAATTGTTCGATTTTTAAAGTGTCTACAATTCCACATCATTAAATGTGTAAAGCGGATGCCGGAACAAAGCAGCACGCGATCAGAATCGTGCGCCTACCTTATGGTGTTCTTGTAAAACGTAGCTACGTAAAAACCAATAATTGTTAGCTGTTCCAAACAAATGCGCAGTTTGTGAATACAATGTAATATTACAGAAAATACAAAACTAAGAGGCAAAAATTTTTTTTAAACAATAATTTAACTCGCACAACGTGACATACCTATAATTTTATTTTACGAGATTGGAATAGGGTACCTATGCCAGTTATTGTCGATAACAATAATATTAAAAAATATTATCGCATCGATATCGCAAATTTTAAAAATTTTACTTCCCATTTTTGCAATTTTGGCTAAAATACCAAGAGCTAAGTCTACACTTCAGTTTCAAACACCTTTTTCTAATAATATTATTTATGTACATATACTCGTATAGGTACAGGTCGATTTTATTCAGACATTATTATAACTTCGCATTTTATGTGTTGTTATCATAGTTTATGTCACCACATTAATACAAGGATAAATATTTTTTCGCTTTTATTATCTACTAATAACATACATAGAATAGAGAGATATTGTAACTCACCTACTAGGTATAAGTATTGCTATGTTTCACCACACCGACCTACATTAGGCAAGCACCCGAAGCACTAACTTAAAAAGTAACCATTTGAATTATTTCTTTTAAATAGAACAAAAACTTTGGTAATATGCAACATGTGACTAATGGTCAAAGGGTCCTTCTCAATCTTTCACTTCCTATACCACCAACGGTGTGATTTTTTGTTTAAGTTTTTTTGTTTCTAGGAAGGCAAGTCATTAATTACGTTGAGTCACGAATTGACTATTCTCTTTCCTTCGGCAGGCACACATCGTATCGAGATTTATTATGAACGGCGTGTGCGTCCGTTGGCGAGGGTGGATCGATCTGGAGCGGCTCGACGGTGTGGGGTGTCTGGAGTTGGACGAGGAGCGTGCAGCGATCGAAGACGCGGCGCTGAGAGATCAGATCGAGCGTTACAACCAGAGGCTGCGGGACTTCGAAGACAAGCACCGAGCGTACCGCGAGCACGGCGAGGAACTCCGCACCCACGCCCACCTCCAAGCCCAGCGCTGCCACCAGCGCCAGCCGCCGCACCTGGCCCACGCGGCGCACGCGCACGCCGCGCACCCCGTCCACATCAAGCCGCACTCTCAGGGTGCTCTCATCTCTTAAACTCCTGCGCTGATGCTAAACCAGCTACCTACTAAAGATCTCACTCCAAAAGCATGTAAAAGTCAATGAAATCTGCGAATTTTAAATTTCTATTTTACTGCAAATGTATTATTGTATCACTTAGATGTGAGCACCAATATTGTGCTTTATGTACCTAATTGTCTTGGAAATAGCTCGTTATGATTATGGATCAATTGCATTTATTATTATTAGATAACTTTTCTATAATTTTTAAAAATAAACGCATTCAAATTGTGTAATTTGAAGCGAAGTCAAGGTATTAATTGTTAATTTTCATTATTTCGTGCTTCTGCTCTAAATAATCTCAACATAAATATATAAAAACGTCATAACACATTACAATATATCGTTTCGCATGCGGTACCTATGAACCAACGCTCGGAAGATTACTCAGTTTATTCTTGTGTTATCAAAGAAAATATTATAGGAAAATCGTACCTATGTAAGGAATAGGACTAGACATAAAACTTAATACTTAAAAATAATTTAAATTAAATAACGGCATTTACTCTACAATTCTTTTAGTAGTCCCTTCTTTATAATACTTACCTACTATAAAATGTAACAACATGTAAATTAGATGTATACAGTGTAGTGCAATTAATAATTATATAATTATATAGCTTAACCTCATACTTATACCTAAGAGACCTTTTTCATTCAATTTATTGTTAATTAATTTGTAATTCCATTTTTATAATTTTATATGAGTGAGAGGGTAAAGTGTTCTTGTTTATTATTAACATTGGGTAATGTTGTTTAATTTTAAGTTTAACAAAAATTTACGTAATGAAAACAAACTCATTTTATTGTGATAGTAAGTGTAAATAAAAATATTTGCCGAAAGCTCTGTTATTTTCCTTTATTTGGCTTTCCCAGCTTTGTTATATCTATACAACTCAGATTCAACCAAAAAATGCTAGGACAATGTTTTGGTATTGGTATACATTACAACTGTTATTCATAACAATTTGTATTTGTGACCGTATTACTAAAATAGTTAACATTTGCTTCATTCAAGGAAAACATTTTGAGGAAAACCCTATGATCGAGCATTTATCCAACGTTGGGAATACGGCTTATCCTTGATTTAATAATAATAAATTATTGAGAAGAAAGAAAATTTTGACAGTAGGTACGAACCGAAGTTCATGAATGAAGACTGCATAATTGCGGTGCTTATTAAACAAAGCCTAATAGTTGAGTACATAAGAGCCTTAGTAGATACCTACGTTAATTATGTATTTTCAATACAACTAGACTTTTAAAACACAAGCATCTTCGTTCCATCTAAACAACAGCCATTCCGATCTGCACTGTCATTGATTTTTTACATAATTCTAAAATATCACAATTCACAATAAGATGAGTAGGTACGTAGTTGTACACGTGTTTGGTAGAGCATGTAATCGAACGCGTTATTGAATATCAATCGGAGTATTAAAAAAATACAGCGTGCAATCTGTTACCTGCTTATTTGGCCCTTAAATTATGTACGTTAGGCCAATTACATGTAATTAGGTGTCTGTCACATGGTGTTTATGGCATGGGTAGAGGATCGGCGCCGTTCACACACCGCCGCTGCACGCGCGGCGCACCTGTGTTGGCCCGGACCGATCACCCCACCGTACCCTCGCTCATTATATCCAATTTAGTGAAGGAAATGCTCACATTTATGCTCGTTGAACACACGGTTAATTGCTGCATTTTAACGAATGAATAGTTACGTTACGTATATTGGTTTCCATTTAATATCCTTTCATGTTAACAAATACCTACTGTTTACGAGATAGTAATGTTAGTTAATGTTAGAGAGTATAAAATTTGTTTGGAGATCTGAGATATTTTGATTTCATTATACAAAGATGGCTGTGTGCCCGATTGATCTATGATTTAATTATTTTATAATGTAGTTCATTTACCTAATTTAATCTATTAACTATTTACTCATAGTGAGTCATACTAATCAATTCAAAATAGGATATTAAAATAACAACTATTATCTTATTTGTAATTATATTTCACTAAGTAGATAATTAGCTCCAAACATAGTAATACCTATAGAACAAGATTGTTATTTTTGTATTAATACATACCTATTTAGTTGCCAAAATGTGACAAGAATTGAAAAAGCATATCTAAGTATTCAATGATTCAATTCAAAGTTCTAGGGATAAAGATTCGGATAAATATTTTTTACAGTTATTTTTTTACAGTTTCTTTGGTACCTGCCATTCATAAAAATGTCACGACACTTGTCCGGTAAAATTACATTTTACGCGGAACTGAGCAACACAAATAATATCGTCGATGTTATCTTTCCTCTTATTGTGACCAACGGCACCTTGGCCGTCAAAATTAAGCAGGTCGGGTACCTGCATTACTGGACATCATCCTGATCGATGTCCGCAAAAAACTTGGACAAAAATCGGGGAACGTTATCCCGATCGCATACACAATGCACCCGTGATTTATCAGACTGTTCTTTTTGTGCAAAAAACGCAGGTCAGTGTAACAACGAAGCACCAAAAGGGCATTCCGTGTAATCCGTGAGCTAAGCGTGGGAACAGAGTGCAGAGGAGCACTCTATATAAGTACCTACCTACTTACTATAAATCGAAATGGCTAAGGCATTTCGCAGTACACTGTTTACCACGTCGTAATCTAAACTGATAAAAATTGAGTTTTGTAGACTAATGTGTAAAAATTCGTGCAACGATATTTGTGATCAAGCTCTATCGAAACGCCTCGACAAATTTTATTATTTTAATGACTTTAAAATTTGTTTGTGTATATATTTGGCCCATATAAAAATAGGTCGTTCATACTAACTATTAGGTCATTAGTCACATGTCTAGTTTTTTTTCCCCTTTTTTTAACAAAATTATTTTTATATAATAATAAGAAACTTACCTTAAATATAGCTTTGCAACTAGCATTTAGCAATTAAATATACTGAAATAAATTAATGTAATCTCTATCAACGTCCCCCTGGGCTATCGACTAGCTTCCTTGGGAATGAAGCCGTACGCATGCGTCTTCGCTCGCGCCACTCATGTGTGATACGACTACGAGACCGGCCGGGCCGCATATCAAGGGAAACCTTACGCTGTCGAGATGCTTACTGATATAAATTACCTTCCCTTTATTCACTTTTTACTTTCGATGTTGCACCTAAGAGGGAAAAGAATTAGAGACTTACAGAATATAAATAATTGATTCCTATGGTATGAAAATAAAGCGAAACTCAATTTAAATAAAAAAATGTGCGAGACAGGAGGTCTGACAAATGCTTCTTAACAAAGTGAATTAAGGTATTTTAGTTAAGTACTTTCCGATTGTTATCCTTATTTTTCTGAACTTAGCTGTATAACCGACAGCCATGCCCCTTAAATATTAAAATTTGATCAAATCAAATCATTTATTTGCCTGAATAGAATAAGGTATATTATACAGTAGATCTTAAAACAAATACCTACCTATCGTGCGCCTATTATATCAATTTTTGGTGTAAAAATTTATCTTATGTCTGTTAAATTAAATTTAAATTCAATATTACTTTCCATTCATATTTTACACTGGGCTCTACAATCTCTATAATTGTTCACCTCCAATTTTCTGCGGACATTGATTGTTAAGTCATAAAAATAATATTAAAAAACCGTATTATCTTATATAACTTTCAAATTAAAATTTCATGTACAATTACTAACTAGTAGCATAATGTCATTAGAACATAATACATTCTAAAAACATGTGTCGTAGATAAGTATCAGGTAAACTAATGAAACCATCTTAAAGATGTAACAATCTTTGAGTCGCATTGGAAGAAATTTAGAGCACCTTACAAATGTTAAATGTTTATTTTGACTCGACACGTCAAACGCTAATTTAAGCTGTTTGTTTATCCAGGAGGCGTAATTACTGAACTGCAGTGCATACATCAAATGGTACAATTTTATGTTCCGGCAGCGGCACTTTGAAAGCGAGTAGCGCCATCTCATCCACATGTTTCCTCGAATTAATGTCTGTTTTCTACGAACGAAACTGCTGCCATAAAACAAGTAGACAAATACATAAAACATAATCGACTGTTTGTTTACAATAAAGAGAACATGAAAAGCCAGATGGGAAAAATTATAAGGAAAGTAGTATAAAAAAAACTTAGTAGGGAAAGTACGTCTTATTCTACTTATCGAAGAAGTCTTTTGTTACATTTTCACTTTTGCAAAATCTAAAGTATGCATTCAGTAACTTTATCAAGTACCTTGGTAACTTGTAAAACTTAAAATACTAGACTTATTCATAATAAAGTCAGGGCATTTTTTGCCATATTTTCTATTTTTATTACACCCCTCTCTAGGCATCTACAAAATATTTAAATGTTGCAATTTGCAATCAATAAAAAATAATTAAGCCAGGTATTTGAATGGAGGAGAGGAGCGTGAGCCGTAATCCAGGGGCACGTGCGGGATAATCCCGGCTAATTGAAAGCGCGTGACGGTTGATCCGTTCATCAGGTGCTTGCGTGGGGTGACATGAGAGTACCGCCAACTCCCGAGATCTGTCGATTACACGATTACTGACTACGCTGAATGAATGCTCCTTGTTTGATTACCATACGAACATAATTTTTGAAATACGACCAGTATTACTAACTCACTTATGAAGTGGTTAACTACGATGATTTTAAAGACTACTGATATTGCTCATAAATCATGCTGCTTTGCTTGCGTTGCGGTCGGTAGGTACTGCCAAATGGGTTGAGGTCTAAACACTCCAAACTCATATGTAGGTACTTATAAATAAAATTGAGAAGTGACCTATAATGTAAGAATTTATTTTTTTAAGTGAAATTTCGTTAACGATGACTAGAGTTAATATCTTAAGGCCGTGACACAAGACATACATGATAAATGGTTACTAAAAAATGTTCGATACGATAAAACACAAGTGACTCTAAATACCTATAAGTATCCAAACGTTGAAAAATTTTACTTCATGCGCACAACTTGGAAACAATCTGTTTTTTTAAATAAATATTGATTGAAGCCGAGTCTCAGATATCTTTGAGAAGATTGGATCGTTTTCGGGGTCTAGTGGGACGGGTGCTAATGGGAATGGGAGCCAACGGGAATAACCCATTATTTTACACTAGTTGCTATTATACTAATCGAGTTATTAAATAAAAACTCTATCACTATTACTAAGCCCACAGTGGTGATAATTACAAAAATGCATCATAACAAAACTCTTTACAAAAACAATTACGTCGTATACCATACGTATGCCATAATGCATACCATAGAGTACTTGTGTCTTTACTCTGCGATTATTTCCGTAGTGCCTCTACCTAGTCTGTAGTTATACTTTGTCGTGTGACATTGATATAGTGCGTTTCATCAAATAGTTCCTATGACGTTGTGTTGGCTACCCTGTTTGTTTAACCCAAAATGAATCTTATC
>DWKA01002079.1:0-11207 GCA_018249155.1 Panoquina ocola ocola
AATGTACCCCATGCCATACATCAAATTAAAATACTACTTTATACTAAATTGTCATGTAGATTGAAAAATATAACAAGGAAAGCTCATAATAAATAGTGTTAACATTAATTATACCTCACCATTTTGTCAAAAACAAAGATAAAATTGCTTACAGCTGGGAATAAGTTGACGTAAAAAAATTACTTAGAGTGTGCGAAAACACATTACGTCTTGTCAGTCGATACACCGTGGCGTGAATGACGCTATATTCCACATACAACACGGCAGTCGGTATGTCTATGCACAATATCAAAGCCGTGTTTGTGTGACTTTTAGTTTTTCTGTTATAGGCACTGTACGCAGGTGCCCCGCGTACGAGGGGCAACCACTTTCCCTGTTTTTCAGGATACGTAATAGAAACTACGTTTTACTTTATACACACTTACCTACATATTTTTTTACGTCAAGAGTTGCTCGATAGAGTGCTGTTGTTTGTTTTTAAAGGGTCTTATTAAAATTATCAAGATCTTAATCTATTGCACATTTAATTATTTCGATCTGTTTTATTGTTTTTAGATCTGTTTGTTTTGAAAAGTCTAACATTTATATTAAGGATACAATTAATGACTGAATAAGAAATGATGGTATTAAAACACGCACAACATTAAGTGATAAACACAAAATAATTTAGTGAGATCTATTTTATATAGTATATGTAGTGTTCCTTACATTAAATATATCCTGGTAATTATTATTTTCCGTAAAAAGCTGTTAAATTGTATTGTTTAAAAAAACAAATCTGTTTTACTCAATGAACCTATTTATAATATTATGTCACATGATAACACTTAAGTTTTTTTGTATAAATAAGGCCACCAACAGGATATACCTACCAACATAACATCTGAAACAAATTATATTGTCCGTCCAAAAGATTCAGACATATTTTTTTTACAGGTGTGTAGATTTGATGGTTTAGTTTTTTCACTTTAAGCTATTAAAAGTTTATATTCCGAAATAGGTAAAGATATATTAAACTGTGCCTGGAAAGCTTAGATACTTGTTATATTGAATCTATTGAATATGCTGTATGAACGTACATTAATAAAAAATATATTTTATGCATTTACAAATACTTATTATACAATTATTTTTGACTGATTTAGATATCAGTTATTAAAAAAAAACAAGCATGTACTGTAGCTAGCCGCAAGATTATTCGTAGGATATTAATTAATTTAGAGAACTCTCGAAAGCGAACATTGATAATATTGTATATGGATGTACAATTTGACATGTGTACAACAATTTGTAATTTAGTTACTCAAGTGCTTGTATGTGAGTAGCCATTAAAATCTGGTATTTACAAAAAGAAATGTGAAAAATACATGTAATTATACAAAGGAGAGTTTTTGCTTAACTATTGCTATATTGGAAAGCAGCGATTTTATAATCTCTATATGAATCTTTAAGTATAATAATTATTGTTTGTTATATATTTACAAATTTTTACTAGTTAACTATTGAGTATGCAATATTTATTAAAAGTGACTAAAATCTTTTTGGTGTTTGAATTTTTCCTGTTAATAATCAAATAATTTGTTATATATTATTTATAATAATTATTGTTGTCCTTAAAAATTGGCATGTGGTGTGCCACAAAAATAAGTAAACGCATAATATGTATACGTGTAGGGGGCATATTTTAATAGCGTTAAAAACGCACATACGCGTTTGGGGCACTGAATAGGGATGCAATAATGAGCCATGCATAAATTACTCCGTATATTTTTGACCTATGACTTCATTTTAAAACCGTGTAATGTTCAAATAACAGTGATAACCTAGTGATTTCAACGTTGGTCTCTCAAACCGGAGATCGTGCTTTCAAATTAATTTTCTGTAAGTTATGTGCTTATTACCAGTTAATTAACACTTGCTTCGGTGAAGGAAACATCGTGAGGAAACCTACACACCTGAGAGTTCTCCACAGTGACGTAGCGTGCCTTGGCGGGGCCCCGTATAAAAATTGTTTGGGGGCCCCGTATAAAAATTGTTTGGGGGCCCCGTATAAACATATGTTTTGGGGCCCTTATATTATAAAGATTATTCACAAAAAAAATATTGTGAAAAGAAATATTTATTTATCATAACATAATTTAACCATTTGTAAAAGAAAATAAATTAGGAAGTTTTTATATTTTTTTCGTTACACAGTTTGGGGGCCCCCGTGATTCGGGGGCCCCGTATAATTGATACGGCAGATACGACGGTAGCTACGCCCCTGTGTATCACCATCTATGTATATCGTTTATTTCAGACGTCTACAGGATAAAGTTTCTATCACAATTATTGATACGTAATTAGCCTCCAGGATAAAATAAAATATCAAGACGAAACGAGCAGACTAAACATAATTCGTGGCGCTGCGACACCGCGTGTGTCTTGTCGGGTAACAATAATAAAATATCCATTAGCTGTAGTGTTTTCTGTGAGGTTCAAAATTAACGTATTTTAAATAGTTCCATGTTTACTCTGTGTTTTAAAAAACAGTTAACTTTGACGAAGAGTTTAATGCAAAATTGGCTTATAAAAAATGGATCGGGTGTTGCTAAACATTGCATATAATAATCTCGTATTTAATATTACTTAGTAAGCAACAACAATAATGCATCTAAATATTTAGCCTTTTAATAAAACAATAATTAAGGAGATGAAGTAAGTACCTACCTAGACCTAATTTACACCGGTGATCAATTCACTGCTTAGCTATCCACCGTGGTCAACGGATATCAGCAATAATAAAAACATTACAAAAGCCTTCCCTACCGAAAATTAGGTTGTCAACGGGCCGTACGTTTTAATGTTGAAAAGCATTATAAATATTTTTAATATATTTAAAATCTCATTAAATATTATTATGCACCTTATCGAGAGAATCTCATAATTATTAAAGTGCACCTTGAATCCGCAGTAGAAATATTTTATGTTTAAGTTACCAAAATGCATTCGGTTGGATGGATATTAACCATATTATTACATTTATGAACAGTTATTACACTTACTTACCATCTATACTTATACCTACTACTGATATTATAAACAAAAGTTTCTGAGAATAAATTGGTAGATGTTTAGATGGATTTAATATGAGATATGATACATATGTACATATATGTGACATTTGAGAAATTATGATCATTGAATACTGTTGAAATCTAACTTACTTTAAAGCTATGATAACGTAGCCTGGTCTACAATTACACATCATAAATTTTCTTTGAGGTTCAAATAATAATGGTAGCGTAATGGTTGTGAATTGCTATAATTTTGTGTAACGTCAACTAAAGTCTTTTTGAATACGTAACATGTTGAAACTAAGCAAACAAATTACATTTCATAAAAACTTGTCGACAAAGCTTCATAGCTATAGTAAACATAATGATAACTTAAAAAATAATGTCCGAGAAATTTAAAAATACAGCAGTCTAATGTTTTATTTTGGCTTAGCATATACGGTACAAATTATTTTTATATCTTACAAGATGATAGCATTACCGCTAAAAGTTTTGCCCATCGAAATATTATTACAAACCATTATAACCCAGTTTTTATCAAAATCTTATTGTGTGAGCATAGTTTCCGATTCACTATTTGAAATTAAATTACCTATGAGTTTCATGATAATAGTTACGAATAACACTGGAGATCTTGTGAAATTTTTATTAAATGCATCGGAAAAAGGTTGCTCAGATTATATCGTAAAGCTCAACAAACCCCAGTCATTTATGCAAGCTTTTGATAAAGTGGCGCATGACGGCAATATTCGCAGAAGTGATAGAAAAATTATATTCTTACCATCAACTGATTCGATTGGCAATGATACTAAAACTGAAGTTGAAAGTATTTTGAATATGAAGGAGTCTAGTTTTGTACCTAATATTTTATTTGTGATCCCTGTTGGAAAAGACAAGGATTGTGAAGGATATGATTTAGTTACACATAAATATACCGGGTTAGATAGTAACAACGTAACAATACGACTGGATCATTGGAATTCGTGCACTAAAACTTTCGAAATGAAAACTGATCTTTTTCCACATGACATGTCTAATTTGGGTGGAAAAATAGTTAAGGTAGCTTGTTTTACCTACAAACCGTATGTGTTGTTAGATTTGAACACTGAAGTAGAACCTCTTGGTCGTGATGGTATGGAAATGAGAATTGTGGATGCATTTTGCCGGTAAGTTTTATTATTTAAAATATCAAAAGTATACGGAAAAACCTAATACTGCTTGTATTAGGTTTTGCCAAATATTAATTTCTAATAATTCTTTGATTTAATTCAGATGGGCCAATTGTACAGTACAATTAGTTCGTGACGATGCGCACGAGTGGGGCGAATATTACGAAAATCTAACCGGTGTCGGTGTTATTGGAAACGTAGTAGAAGATCGAGCTGATATAGGAATAAGTACATGATAATTTAACCATGAATTAGATATAGTGGTTTTTAGAAATAATCGTCGCAATTACCAATTTATACGGGTCAGATTTTAAAATCTGCACGTACCTATTAAAATGAGGAAAACGTAGTTTTTTAATGATAATCCTGTTGTGTATGTAAATAAAATGTTGTAAATTTTAAACTTAGTGATTTAAAACTATTATTATAATGGGAAAAACTTCCCTCAGTTGCTCTCCTCATTTTTTAAATATAGAAAATAATAATATAAAAATAGTTTTTCGTCGATAAAATTAAACAATTTTTTCCTAATTTTAATATTATGTGCATATTATAAAAACTTACTCTTTAGATTTATATTTTATTTGATCATTTAACATTTGTATTATAGACAGATATTGTTACTTAATTTAGTCATTTATACATTTCAGCTGCTTTATATTCTTGGTATGAAGAATTTCTCGTTTTGGACTTTTCTGCGCCAATTATTCGAACGGCTATCACCTGTATCGTTCCAGCACCTAGGCTAGTATTTGTTATTTAAGTTTAAATATTTCTATTTTTCTTATTGCGAAACGGCAAATAAAATAATTTGTTTCTTGTTGCAGATTACTGTCAAGTTGGGAATTGCCTTTGCTACCTTTTAAATTAGATATGTGGATTGCTCTTATATTCACGTTTCTGTTTGCATGTGTGGTTCTCATCCTAGCTCGCGGCTGTTCCATCGATAAGGTTTTTTTACCCACGTTTGGAATGATGATAACCCAGGTATAACCAGAAGGGGAAGACTTTTTCTATATTTTCGTAACTCAATGCATAGCTGTCTAATTATTTTCATAAAAATCCTAAAATATAATATAAAGTAACATTTGCTACTAAGGGTTTTCAAAATTTCGATTACGAAATTTATAATATTAATATTGTTATTTTACAATAGTCACAACCCGAATCTGTTATTAATTCTTGGCGTATAAGAAGAATTTCTGGGTGGCTTTTAATAACTGGTTTAATATTGGACAACGCATATGGCGGAGGATTGACTTCAACTTTCACTGTGCCGAAATATGAACCTTCCATTGACACTATACAGGACATAGTCGATCAGAAAATGGAATGGGGAGCGACTCACGACGCTTGGATATTTTCTATCACTTTATCACAAGAGGTATTGTAGTAACGAATGAGTAAGTATGTTTCGTACCATACTATATTTGTATTGTTAAAATATTTCAATGTTTTAGCCATTGATTAGGCAGTTGTTAGCACTGTTTAAGACTTACCCTGCTGATGAACTAAAGAGGAAAAGTTTTACCAGAAGCATGTCGTTCAGCATTGAAAAACTACCAGCAGGTACTAAATTAGTAAACGTAAACGTATGCGTACATACTCTTTTATATGGGAGAGGATTTTTGAAAATTTATCGGTTAAAGGGTGAAATAGTCGGCGAAAGTTTATATGAAATTACGTCATATTTGATATAAGAATTGTTTTAATAAGCTGATTAATGAGCAGAAAATCCAGGCGTAAGCAAAGCTGCGGGCAATAGTTCGTATGAATATAAAATACTAAGTAAAACTAAGTACGGAATTATGGCTATGTGTGGTGATACTGCATATGTCTTTATCAAGTATCATAATCCAAATATTTGTTATCTATTACAGGTAATTTTGCAATAGGGCCTTATATCACGAAAGAAGCAGTGCTAGATTTTACGATCATGTTGGAAAACATCTACTATGAGCAATGTGTTGTGATGCTACGAAAAAGTTCTCCGTATACAGAAAAACTTAGCCAATTTATCGGAAGACTTCACGAGTCAGGTCTCATGTTGGCTTGGGAAACACAAGTTTGTATTGAAATAGTCATGAAAATAGTAAAAGTGCCTTTAATTACGCAATAGATTTTAACATTCAATACAATGTATTAAATGTATAGTTCGCGCGCGAGTTCATTGCCGAGATTTCTGACGTCACACGTCACCCCGCCGTCTTTAATAATAGTGTCATTAAAGCTCAAAATTATTTGTGCTCCCCCCCTTTACTCGGCAATAAGCTCGCGTGCTGATTATACATAAATGTATGTTTACTGCAACATGAATTTAGATTCCTGTGACATTTCGAATGCTGATTAAGTTGTTTTGACATTGTTTTTTTGTGTCAATTAGATTATCTCAGATTTTTTGTGCTTATGTTAATACTTAGTTATAGCCAATGGATAATGGGTTTACACAAATTCACTGATGTATTGCTTCTCCTGGATATTTAATTACTTACTTATATATAATAAATATTATTTGGTTTATTTTAACTTCATTATTTTTAAATGGGTTATCCAAAAACTTAAAGTGGATTAATCCGATTATACTCCTTCTAAATCCATATTTAAATACGTTTATTAACAGGTGGCCCTTAAATATTTGGATTACGAAGTGCAACTAGAAGTAAAGCTATCGCGATCAAAAAGAGATGTTGAAAATATAGAACCTCTTGGGTTCAAACATGTTGTGGTATAGTATTGAATTGAATTGTTTTTTTTCTGGTATTTAATATTTTC
Source organism: Panoquina ocola ocola (assembly GCA_018249155.1). Classification (NCBI taxonomy): domain Eukaryota; kingdom Metazoa; phylum Arthropoda; class Insecta; order Lepidoptera; family Hesperiidae; genus Panoquina; species Panoquina ocola. Next base: position 6,998 of record DWKA01002079.1, read on the forward strand.
CTGATTATTTCTGTTTTAATCATAGAACCTATATAAAATTTATAAACCTGTCATGTACACCTATTCAGTGTGATGTATCATGAGGTCCCATTACTTATGCTAAACCTCCCAAGACCTAATAATAGCCAATTATATTCAATAACAAATTACGATATTGATATTGAATTCCAAATACAAATGCAACGGAAATGAGGTTTTATAATTTTTTTACATTTTATACTAACTCCATGTAAGAAGAAATAAATGATGACTTGGCCATTTTGAAGGACCTACAATTTTTTTTGGATACTTTATATTTGTTTTATTTCTCATTATGAATTTTATGTTTATGTTTCAGGGTGTATTTATTTTATACGGACTGGGCGTAATAATGTCCATTATTTTCTTCATCGGTGAGGTGATTGTTGGCAGCAGACGGCAGAAAAAGAAAGACAATGTCGAACTAATAACTGATTAGACTTTATAATGTATTAGTGATGCTAATCATAGATGAAAATAAAAGTATTTTATCGAGTTACGCTAATATTTATTTTTGTTATTAATTTTTGTATATAAATGATGTGTTGAAAGCGTTTTTTCTTTCGCGATGGATATAATATGGTGGAAATCATCGTATTGATGTCTTCGAACCTAGAAATTCGGAGGTTGCAGGTTTTAAACCCAGCCACAATCGGTGAATTTGACGTTACGGAATCTAATTCTAACGTATTGATTATTGATAGACCGGTTGCAAGTGCTTGAGATAAATAGAATAAAGCAGAGTTTAGTGCAAATAAATACGATTTCCACTCAAGTGCATATTTCTGAACAACTACTACCTAAATATATGTATATCAGATGGCACTCATCTGCTATCGACGTCCAAAACTTTAAGTCGCATAATTATAAACTTACTGAGAATGCGCTTCTTATTACCATTGTACTTTCATTCAAACAGAAGTACAAAACGCGACATAAAGAATTACCTGTGAATCGTGTTATGAAATAGTACATCAAAGAAATAATAGATGGCATTGTAAAACACTCAATTGCACGAGTTATCACGAAGTGTCTATAGATAGCGTTAGTAGAAGGTAGAGAATTAATTTATAATAATGTTATTTTATACCTTCAGCAGTGTGATTATTATTTATTGTAATTACCCGCAATGCAATATTTTTAGTGCTGTCACTACTTAGTGGTGTAACACAATAGACACTGGCAACCCAACACGCAGTTCTGCCAACTTTGTACAGTTTATTTAATGTCGCGGGAAAATCGATAACCGCGCGTGCCCGTGTTGTGTGGGTTGTTCGCTTTTGTCGAGTTGTTTTGTATTCAAGTATACGTGAGTGCGTGCGAATGTTAAACAAGGTTTTTGAATTAGACTAATATTGTAATTTAACCCGAATAGTATTTTAAATGTGATTTAGATATTTTTAAATTATGGCAGTGTATCATTATTTTTTTTGCGCCTTCTTTCTTACGACGTCAGCTGAATTTGTTTGGAAGCATCATAATAATGAAGAACTACCCTTAGTTTTGGAGGAGGTGCACCAAAAATGTCCCAATATTACTAGAGTTTATACATTGTCTGAACCGAGTGTTAGGAATGTGCCACTGTACGTCATAGAATTCTCTGATAGTCCAGGATTTCATCAACCATGTAAGTCATTTTATTATGTATTTAATTAATAATTAATAAAACTTATTTAATAATTATAATCTTTTATATACGAATGAAGGGTAGTAATTATAAAATAATTGTATACAGATAAACCTGAAGTTAAATACGTGGGTAATATACACGGGAATGAAGTGTTAGGTCGTGAGTTGCTACTGGGCTTGGCCCACTACTTATGTGACCAATACTGTAATCATGACCGTCGTATTCGGACCCTTATCCATACCACTAGAATCCACTTGTTGCCTTCTATGAATCCTGATGGATGGCAGCTATCCACAGATACCGTACGTATTCTTTTTTTTTTTTAAGTTTTTCGAAAATAATGTTTTTTGTAATGGCATTAATATAAGTAACAGAAAGGTAAAACACAATTCAAAAGTAAAATAGTAAGTTCTAGTTTTCATTGTTATTTTCTATATTTTTTATACATTTTAATATTTTTTTCTAAACTGTTTTACAAAAATAAAAATTTTATTTAGGGTAGTCAAGACTATTTACTTGGGCGAGCCAATAACCATTCCGTGGATCTGAACAGAAATTTCCCGGATCTAGATGCTATCACATTTGAATTTGAGCGACAAGGCATCAGCCACAATAACCACTTGTTGAAGGATTTGACCCGTCTTGGTGCACCGGTGAGTAACAGAGCATCGAATATCCATAACAATTATGTTGAGTGATAGCAATTTTTTTTCGTTCTGTTTTTTTTTGTAAATGACTGCATGAATTAATATGTAGACAGAATTTAATTTTGAAGTTATACCTAATTCAGTTGTTTTAATGAAGGTGCTAACATATTCATAGACTTTCAAAGGTGTTGGTCCAAATATTTAATGATCCACGCGTCAGTTGGAACCGAAGACTAGGGGTCTGAATTTTGAAGTTATAATTCAGTTCCTTCATCAAGAGTGCTATCATAGTTTTAGACTTCCAAAGGTGTTGGTTTAAATATTTGGTAATGATCCTCGTGTTAGTTGGAGCCGGAGACGAGGGCGGTGATGAGATGGATCATGTCGGTGCCATTCGTGTTGAGTGCGGCGATGCACGGCGGCGACCTGGTCGCTAACTACCCTTACGACGAGAGCAGGAGTGGGGCACCTGTCTCTGAGTACTCCGCTAGTCCTGATGATGACACCTTCAGGTAATATTAAAGTCTTGATGTACCTAGTTTATACAACTATCCACCAACACGTATATTCTGACTTAATAAGAATGGATCTCCGTAACCTTCTATACTATTGACTGCTTACATAGAGATTTGGAGGTAATAAATAAACATGAGTTATTATGTTTCCCAGTATTCTTTACTGTATATAGATAGTCAAACTATTTTAGTCAGAAAATAAACAAATCAATGCTTATAAATTCATACTGGGATTCCCTATATCGCGGATGGCATGGACAACACGAATAACCTGGGTAGGTACTACTTATGACCCGAGAACCAGCATTAATCTTGCACATAATCAGCCCTGGACGAAAATCGAACCCGGTACCTCTCGCTTCGCAAGCAGGGTACACTAGCAACTAGACTACGGGTTCGTAAATAAACCGAAGCCACGTTTCCAGGGAGTTGGCAATGGCCTACGCATCAGCCCACGCAGATATGGCTTCAGCCACTCGGGCAGGCTGCAACGTGTATAACCCGAGCGACCCCACCACATTTAACTTCGGGAAACAAGGTGGTGTCACTAACGGAGCGGCTTGGTATAGCCTGAAAGGAGGTAGGTTCTATATTCGTTAAGATTGATGTACAGTAGCTATAAAAGCCGATATGTAAAATAGTAAAAATTTGTTAAATAGTAGGTATAATCGTAATTGGGTTCGCGTAAATAACCTTCATTAATTATTCTTAAATTTTATGGGTTGCGAGCGGTAAGTATATATGACAGAAATTAGACATCCAATATACCGCCTACGACCTGGAACAGACCCGGAGATCTCTCGCGATTTATCACCTGCCCTGATTGAAAACTCGAATTTAAGAATCTTCGCGTCGCAACTAGGATTCCGACAAATCAGGGTAGATAATATATTTATTTAGACTAGAAAGATTTGCTAACGAGTATCTTAGGACGATCCTTCTTCAAAATGATAAAGTACCGATACATCACAGGATTCAATGCTGTTGTAGCGAAGCAAATTTTAAAGTTATTCAAAAAACATGACTCAATTATGTTTTCCATTCTATTAGTAACAGAAGTTTAGTCACACCTACTCAATCATATTACGTATTCCCAGCCCACTCACTAACAACCCCATGACGTCACTAAAACCCGTGGGACTACAAACGTGGAACATTTCGATATTTTCGTAGAAATAAGTTTCAAGCCAACAATTTTATGCCGACGTTGGTATTTTGATCAAATAATCTCTTATTTTAACTTTTTAGAAGGTTATGTATTTATGGCGATGCACTTTTTATAGGTTGTAGAACCATGTAAGGTTCGCCCGGGGAAGGACCATCGCCCCACCTATTTCTGACGTGAAATAATTGCCTATATAGCAGTTGTGTTTCGGTCTGAAAGGTGTTTTGGGATTCCG
>DWKA01002080.1:0-11207 GCA_018249155.1 Panoquina ocola ocola
TGTCTCAGAAACTAGAAAGACCGTTCTCTTTTTATTTTCTACTTACAACTTAACCTCCTTTGTTAAAAATATGCATTGTATTTAAAATCACATATTAAGAGTAAATCCCGAGCTTATTCATAGGTGTTTCTTGTGTATAAAACGAACAAATCACAGTACCTAAGTTGTTTACTTTGTTTGTCACAAATACCGAACCAGTTGTGAAATCGACCCAGCAACTCCGCTTATTTATAATTGGATAAGAATGTACAGCCCGTTTAGACAATTGGCAGAAACGTTTGTTTAACATAACCTTACGGTTAAGCGTATGTCATTCCCATATATTTAGGATTCTATTCTACAAACTTTTCTGCCAATTGTCGAAGGGGGCAGGTATTTCACCAAGTAAAAAATTACAATAAATGAAATTAAATAACACTAAATAAAATAAAATTCAACAGAAACTTGACGAAATAGAGCCACACTTAGCACTGGTCACAGAGAACATCGGCCGCTGGTTTTCAGGGCGTCGTACATAATACATAATTTTGTTAGATAATGTATAATATGTAACTAACAACTTGTTTATTTGACCTACTTTAATAATAAATTATGTGCTGCAGTATTTTTCTTCGTGATAAATTAGCGGAGATCGGGGAAAGCGTTTTTGTTACTCTGAAATACTTCAATTTAATATTGTGTTTAAATTAATTAGTTAAAATATATTTTTCGTAAAAAAAAATTTTCCAGTAATCTCAATCAGACGAGCGGTCTTAAAGTAATAGGAGGATATGCTAAAAATATAATTTATAAAGTCCTCAATTTTTTACAAGTCGTAAACATAATAATAAAATTATGGTACTAAATACGACAATAATGCAGCTTACATTAAAAATAATAATTAGAATAAGTAAACAACAATAAAGTAAAACTGTCTTAATTTTCTAACATGCAGTCAGTTGTGGCTTAGCTATTTTCGATACACAGTTTCGTTTCTCCCTAGTGCAGAGTTTGCAGTGAACTAATTGTATAACATCGATTAAATAAGACACTTTACACGCTGCAATGGCACATTCCGTACAAAACAGACGCTATGCTCGAAGCTGCAACCTAAATAGTCTAAATACGAGTTCAATCGTAAACACAAGTCAGTTTAATTCGAACTAGGAGTATTTCCGAACGGATTCGATGTACGTTCTACGACAAATTAGTTATTAAAACACAAGGACAGATCAAATTTGATGTTAAAAGTATGTATCTAAATTATTATAATATCGACTTTTTTGTGTGTAAGCCTTTTTTGTGTGTAAGACTATTAAAACAGTACCGCACCAACCAGTGACCAAGAGAGCTGTGTGTCGGTCAATTAGAGTGTAATGATCTGTGTATCGGCCAATCGGAGCGCAGCGACCGGCGCAATGTTTTGGCGTAATTTGTTTTCGAACAAAACATATAACATTACCGCTCTTGGTTATTATGCTCGATGATGCATGTATTACGCCTCAAGTATTCATAAAACCTTTAACATCAGGCGGTTAGTTTGCTTGCTTAATAACATCTCTAAATATCATTAGAGATCTGCATCTAAACAAATAATCTCATATATAGAGAAATGTTTTCGAAACATCCTATTCCAAAGATAAATCTGACTTTTCATGTTTAAAGTTGTGTTTATATTACGTTATCTGAGGAAGAATTATTATCGTATATAGGTATATCTACCTACTTTTTATTTTTCTCTTAGTTCCTTAGTTTGAATAATGTAATGCATGCTTATGGAGAGCGTTTCTCTTCACGTTATATTCATATTTCATTTTAAGTCGAGGATGCGCGGCTGATATTGATGCTATATTTGCGGAAATAAAAAAATATTGCGAAAAATTCCGAGCGAGCAATGACACACGTTAGCTATTCTGAAAATGTTATATTTTTGACCGGTGGAAAATGTTTGTTTTATTAAATTATTAGAATGGTTTTGAATGATATGAAATAACATTTTAGAGGGAAAAATATTCAACAAATGGCGGGCCAAAATAGACTGAGTAACATTACCTTCATAATAAATTATTCATACCGTTAGTATTAGGTACATAGAATACTTTGTTTAGTATTAAAAAGAATATATAGAGCTGTAAGTAACTTACTACAGTAAGATTAAATGTTTTCTTTCTATAATACCGATTTATGTTCTAATACTAACGACCCGCTCTTCGCATGGATGCAATTAGTATTAAAAAGAATATATAGAGCTGTATTGAGTGAATCGCATAACGTCTTCCCACAGCAACGACACTACATGGCGATCACAAGCGCTCTAGCAAGAGTGCTAAGACAAAGAAGGAGAAGCTATATTTAATGTAGCTCCTGTCACTCATAACCATTACCTTCTTATTAAGATGGCTATGGGGCATTCAAAGTCACAATATAATCTATTATATCCATAGGCCCAGAATACTGACTTTAATCCCATGCCGATAGACCCGAGTATCCGTGACAAAACTACATTATAGTACTAGCTGGCCTTGAAGTTTATCAAAAAATATAAGCATTTTCAAGCTTTATCCGTAAAGCTTTATCCGAGGGTTGGTCTAGCTAGAGTACAAAACAGATCGAAATATAATTAAATTAAAACGATCTACCGACAACGACCAATAAAAATCTGTAACATAATACACAAACACATTGTAAATCTGAATGTGAAAATGCTTCACGTGCAAAACAAGAGAGCTTAAACTTGTGTATTTCCACCTCAGTTACCTCTAATATATTTCCCTTCATTTTCATACGCGTTCTGCAGACACTTTCTCAAAAATTCCTAATTCAAAATTATATTTTAATCATGTAGGTCTCATTGATACACTTTTGCACGTCATTTTTTGATTCTACCATCATTTCGGAAAGGTTCTGTTATAGAGAAGAAGAAATGGCGAAAGAAACTCCTCAACACATCTTTTAAATATAAGTACACACATAATGTGACTTTCTTAGCAAAAAAAAATACATACACAGAATATGACAACTTACGAATGTAAAATACACATAATCTGTGTTCTGTTTATACATAGCATTTATGAAGGTAATGTATAAATATGAATCTGCTGCCACTTCTCTTGAAGTAAAAAGTAGTGATCCCAAGGGTGTTACAATACTGTCGTTATAGTGGGGAATACCTTTGCATTTTTATTGGCATGTTATGACAGGGGTACGACTATGACGAACAACGAGCGGTTAAAGCTTTATTAGAATGTCGAAACATTTTTATGTTCCCAGGACTCGACACTTTATGAATAGTAATCAAACACCCATCCCCCGTCATTTATTTCGTGCGCCGCAATGAAATGTAGATGAGGTCTTTTTGATAAGCTCTTTGTATAATTTGTACTTTTACTTGGTAATTATAAAATAGATACCCAGGGAATAAATTATTCTGTCAAAATTAAGGGAACTTAATATTTTTAAACTGAGTGACTTTACTTGGTAATTTATGTCCATCTAAACTTTCATGGAGAAATAAAAGTGATATCACTGAATTACATTTATTAGCCAATTTATCTACAGATGGGTTCAGGATTTTATTTAGCCTTAATAACCTAAAAAACAAGTAGGTAAGATTTCTTTATGCCGTATTTGAATATCAAGCTGAGATTTACAGGGTTCATCTACGGATTCTACGGGTTATAGTAGCATTCACGCTAGGCATAAAGTCAGACAATGTGCTTGAATTTTATGGGTCAGCTACCTGCAATGTTAATATTTGAAGCTTGATTTAATATATCGTGCATTTTACTTGTTACGCACCTCATTGTTGAAACAGATGATGTTTTACAGTAAAATCGTATCATTACATTTAAATTGAGAAATGTAACTAAGTTTTATAAGATTTTCTGTTGCATTTTTTCTGTACTTATTGTCGTATGTTTAAAAAATATTACCTAATAACTTCCGTAATTTATGCACGTATAACTTGCGTGAAAAATCTCGAAGTGGATTTTACTTATAGAAGCATAAGTTCAAATTGAAAATCTTCTAGACTTATTTGAATAACAAGCCCAGAATTGCGGGTTATTGTAGTACTCGGAAACGTTAACTTTTCTACACCCTTCGCGTAATATTGTGAAATGAAATATAAATTCCTGAATAGACACATTGTTACCTTGTGAATATTCGTATTCATATAGCACCATCTACAATATATAGCGTTACTCGACTTTTGCAGGCAGTAGAGAGAGAAAGCAAGTCCTATGAGCTTATAGAGTTAATAATTATTATAATCAGTTCATTGTATGGACTGTGCGTTCCACGAACATGTATCGGGGCGTACAATATTTGATTCATTAGAAAATATGTATAGCTTAGTGATCGAATATTTTTACATAAGAATTCAGTCTTTCGTTTTATAAGCGTTACTAGATGCGGTCAGAAGTTAATGGGTAACAGCTAGTCATTTTAAGTTCGCAAGGAGTATGAGATTGCTTTCAATCGTAATACAAAATTGTTCAATGTCGCAAAATATAACCGGAAAATAATATTGTTAATCTACAAGACAAGTATAATCCAAAATTGATAATATTAAAGCTGTTTTACTTCAGAAAGTATGTCAAGTAACCTTTGTTAGTTTAATCAACATTTTCAATTTCAGATACTTTACAGTTACGCGGTGGAGTACACTTTTCACTAAAATTTCATTAAGTTTTGTAAAACTGAACACTTAGTTTGGCGACCGATATTTAACCAGAAAGAAATTGTTTTAAAGGTCTGATGTTTTTAAAAACAAGCGATAATGTATAAAAAGCATGGTAACATAGAAAGTAAAATAATTAGATATTTTTCAATTATTTACTTAACCTAATTAAGATATTCAAACCATACGACTATAATTTTAAACATCAAAAACTAAAACCTATCATAATTACTTCATAAGTTGACGATTTAACGTACTATGAACTGTGCTATAAATGAAAAGATTGTTCAAGCAATATTTGTATCGTAAAAATATCAGAGATAATTGCAGCAACAAAGTTAATAGTGCTTCTATTAAAGTAATTCACGTCGGGACGACTTCCGAATTTATTTACTGTATTGCAACGAAATTCTTTAGAAGAAACAAGCTCCTTAAGCTCACAGATAACAGCTATAAAGCATTTTGAGTCAAAGCGCGAGTCTCCGGAGAGATAATATAGAGCTGAAAAATTCGTAGCGGTCTTTCATTCTCGCTACGAATAACAGTCAGATAGAACATTAATTTGACTGCAGCTCTTTGACTATAAAACACCCATTGTTAGCATATTCCATTAGCTTATTTTGTAGTGAGGTCAGCATTTGAAACTAAACTAAAGCTTCGTAATCAACACAGTCAAGATCTTCGTGGAAGATTGTTTGTAGAATTTGTTCTTATTAATTCCTTATTAAATTCCTTATCGGCCTTAAGTTTCCTTCGAACTAGAAAGATGTTTTTAATTAAAAATCATTTATATTCTTTCCTAGATTATATGTCTTTGAAGTCTGAAATAGTATAAAGATTCTACAAAGAAATTAGTAGACAAAAAAGTTAACACAACGCGAAACAGATAAAAAGGGCTCGTTGAAATACCTAGATACAGGAAAAACATAATTATGATGATAATAAACAAAATCTAACTTAAAGTACAAAATAATAGGAACTGATTTTTTAGTTTCATACTATAACAAAATGACTGCGTTGAGCAGTAGTGACTGAGCAACGCATTTGAGAGTTAACGCAATCTTGGCGAGAGGTCCCGGGCGACACCCACCAAAGAAATTACCCGAGATTTGCATAAAGGACACTCTGGGGATCGTCTTTGAAACTCGCCCTCCAAGTCTGCGGAGATACTAACATGCTCTATATTAAGGCACGGTCAGGCTTCGAGGAAGTGCTTAGGTGTTAAAACCGCAAGCTACCGAACTCGCTCTGCCAAATTTCTCGGTAAGGTTGTAATCAGAATATAAATTCATTTTCATTTAATGTTTCTTTCCAAAATAGTTCTATATCATTGATGTTTGCAGCTTTTTTGGGAAGAATGATTGTACAAACGTGTAAGTTTGTAGATACATATTATAATAATATTTTTGAAATATAAACTTTGTTAATTACTTGAATGCACGGTTATTTATTGAAACATTTCATATTGATAGTCGAAAATATAAAATGAATATAGAGACCGGGACACTATCTTCATGTACCTACTCAGTGAATAAATAACGATACCAGTAACCGGGGCTTCATGACTTTTCATTCAGATGTTATGTAGGTATATCGTTACTTGACTTATTAAGAGTTCAGTAAACTTGTACCTATTTTTCATAATCGCGACCCATAAATTATTTCAATTTCAATACTCAGTTCCAAAATCCTCTCACAATAAAAGAGATGGTAAATTGCGAGTGTTTTTCAGACGTCGTTTGAATGCATTATGAAAAAGTCTCAGGTCATTACGATCAGATTCTTCATAGAAGATGATGATCAAGTAATACTTTATGAAGTGATACTTGACTTAACTTAAAAAATTATAGGGACATTCAGAAATTGAAACCAGGTGCCATGTCGGACAAGCAATGTTCCTTACCATGTTGGCTTTTTGGAGTTGACCAAAGTTTTATGTGGTAGGTATTATTGTACATAAACACGAATATAAATTCGAGAAGTAATCTGGAATGACATGTTACTTTTTTACGCAAGAGTATTGTCACGTAATCAGTAAAAGTCTGTTATACAACATTACAAGTATCATCGTTGACCCTTAGAACAATATAACTATAGTGATCTGAGAAAGGCCCATCAGAAAGGTAACAATGATTATTATAAATCAATAGAGAAATATTCATATTATTTTGTATGCCGACCGTATACTATAATCGATAACAGCGTATCATCTGCAATTGCAGATGAGTTTTGAAAGTACGCGGTAACAACCAAGTTTATCGTAGTAATTTAAGATTATCTCTCTGGCTAATGGCGGTAGTTAAAGTGACTATCTGGCACACGTTGGACAGGACATTTGTCCGCGCGACAGCTCCAATTACCGGGAAATACCGGCTCATTCGTTCAAACACCTAAGCGATTTACCTTTACAGCACAAGTGGTCCGTCCGATTATTGTTTGGATAACAAAGGCACGTGTTCCAAAGAATGTTGCGATTTTATGTGATGACCTCGTTGTCTAGTTGGTGGTGCATGTCCCTGCGCGACTAACGGATCCAAGTTTAATTTTCAGCCACGGTAAATATTATTTGGCTAATATCTGTGTCTTCAGTGGATGTAATTAATGTATTATTTGTGTATGTGTGTGTGTGTATAATTTTTGAAAGATCTTATTTTATGAACAATATTTGTAAGTCTGTTAGTATGTTTCTCAGATCTTGCAAGCTGAATAAGAATTATTCCCTCTAGTCTTATGAAGTTTTGATATATTTCTTTAATTACGATGACATTCTCGTTATGAAATTAAAAATAATTATGATCTGATACTTAACTTAAGATTGGTTTAAGACGAGAAAACCACTCAAGAATTTTTAGTTTTTGAAACTAAAAATGTATTTTATTTTTTTATGTCAACATTACCTGTTATATTTAGAATGTTTAATGATACTTTAATCATAGTTCCTAGTTAATCAGAGTGAAGTACACACGGCACCTAAGTGAATTTAGTTTCTAACTTTGTTGTCCGTTTGGCTAAACTAAGATCTTTACCTATTCGTATGTATAAAGTTAACTCAAAAGTTTTGCGAGTGTATAGGGTTCATGATTTCCCCGGGGTCAAAACGGTCCTTGGTAGCCTAAATTAGATTGAGTATTCCATAACGACCTACATTTTTTTATGTAAATAACCAACAAACATGTAGATGAGGCATTTGATGGTTCACTGTCGCCTATGGACATTAAATAAAAAAATCAACCACCATATATATAGACATATATTATGCTCAACGAATTATACCACCATATCTTTGAGTCAAAAAGTAAAAGAAAGAACTAGTTTTCATACCCATAGCCAAAACAGAACGAGATGTTTAGTGGCCAGTGGGTAACTCAAGAGAAGGGGATAAACTTTACTGTCTATCTTCTTGAATCTCTTTCGATTTTTACGACTGAAATTGCAGTTAGTATCCTGCCTTAATATAATTGGAAAAGATCTATCGACAATGATGGTGGAGTGTTAAAACCAAGAAGGATTAGTGATAATTATGTTTGTAGTTCGTAGCATGATTGACTGGTTAAATATAGGGTGTAATCGTTAAGTGTGCACAGGCGATTATTCAGTAACTATAACAGATATCAAAGAACTTCAAACGGATATTGAAAGTACTTGGCCTAGTGAACAAAATGACAATAATAATTTTTTAAAAATAACTCGAGAAATATCCAAAAATAATACGCAAACCACTCCCATACATTTAGTATGAGATAGTAGAAAGACCGCCGGTACTATGAGAGAATACACAGCCTAGAAGAGTTACAGAATCGTGTACGTCATACAATTGCTTTATTTAGTCCTTAGACTTTAAGGAAAGTTCATTTAAAAACACTCAGGATGTCACTTCGAACATCTGCTTTGAATAAAAAAATTAATTACTAAGAAATTTACTATGAAAAATACCTTGTATGGGAGTGTTTAATGTATTTTTTTTATATTTCTCGTTATATTTTTAAAAGGTTTTTATTGTCATTTTTATAGTTACGGAATAATCGCGTGTGCACACTTAACGATTACACCCGGTATAAGAATTGTTTCTTTGGTCATGAACGTCTGTGAAATTTGTCAATGAGTAAGTAAGTATTAATATTATATATGTCTGAATTATATATCTAGGTATAATATACATATAGATAAGCACGAACCGCATTACTAATTCAAATATTAGTTATTTCTCTAAGAGTAAAAAATAAACCACGCCGATGAACCGCGAAGATATAGGTACCTATCGTAGGTACTTAATCGATATAAAACAATCCGCGCTTACCGACCGCGCTGGCTGTAAGCGTAACTATACAACCACCCTAACATTATCGCGACAAATTCCTGTCATGCATGTCAGGGAATGTCCCGGATATAGGAAGTAATTTCTTGAAAGGGTCAGATCGCAAGAACTGTACTCGGATGTCCGATGTCACATTTCTTCGCGGCTGATTGACGTCTGTCGCAGATATTTTCTCAGCGTTTATCCCATCAGTTTTTGCTATGAATTGTTTATGCAATAATTCGACTGTATAGGACACTTCATGCAAACTATTGTGGTTGTAATTTTCATCTTATTCTAGACAACTACACGGCATTGTTATACAATTAAGAGAAACCACTGGATTCAGATAGTTTAGATCCCCTAGCAGGAGATTTTCAAAGACTGATAGATACCTAGATTCTTCATTCTTTGACAGTTTCTTTTATAGTAATAATAATCGTTTTTGACAGAATTTTGGTGTTACATTTTTTATCTCTTAAATAACAGGTCGAGAGACCAACGTTAAAATCATTAGGCTATCACTGCTATACTAATTATACCTTAAGTCATCGATATACCTATATGTTACAAACGCAATGCCTTAAGTAGTTAACGCTGGTAACTATTAAATCCTATGGAATAAACTGTTAGTGAACATACAAATCAATAGCAATATATGCAAACTCACTAGAGTACCTATACTAGTCTACTAAGTATATACTTAATGCTCGCATTAATTATCTACTGAGATTCTTTCTCGACATACGAAGACTAAGGTAGATAGAATTAAAAACTTAAGTAAGTGCTTAAAACGTACTTTATTATAAAATATAATATAAGCGGATAAATATTTGCCCTCGACGTACGTTGGCAATAATCCAAAATTTGGCTAAAACGCTGCCCAGCTACCAATTTTAAACTCTCGCTGTAATCCGCCGTCGGTACCAGTACTGCATTATAATATTACGTATATTGGATAGACCAGCCAATGTTATTAATATTACTTTTGATACCGAAAATCAATTACCTTGTGTAAAAACTCGTCGATCTTCTGAATCTAGAGAATACTTGAGAATAATCTATTTGTAAGAAAATGGGGATAAGAAGTTACGAGTACTTCCATTATAATCGGAAGGTCTTAAGATTTTCTGCGAACACAACGTTTTGTCTTACATCAAATCTATTCTATCATTTTCAACAAGTATTTTTACACGGAAGTTTTATAAGACCTTTGGTTCGCCTCGTGTTATTTGGATCCTGAAAAGTGTGGAAAGTTGTGTAATTTCGAATTATGAAATTGATAAATAAATAAACTATATACTCATAGCATCGTTATAATTGCTCCAGTTTCTATAATTAAAAACATTTGGCCTGAGATAAATGTAACCAAAGATACCTACTAATGCCAATAAATGAAACATTAGCAGCCTCAGTAAACTAAAAGGCCTCACTTTTCTAATTAATGTTTCTCGCAATATCAGCTTTCTGTGAGTTGTGAGTGAGCTAATAAGGCGCTGAGAGCCGTGCAAATAATTCGCATGCGAGAGGTTATCGGTCAGGAGCTGTTTGCTAACCGGTCGCCGACCTTTCTCCCCTAAATTACATGTAACACGCTCACCACGGAATTCACTCACGGTAATAAAAATATTATATGAAAATTCTTTTTAACACAGAACCGTAGACTTTGTATAGTGTTCTAATCGACACTAATATTTTAAATGTTAAAGTGTTTGTTTGCTTCTTTGTCCTTCTTTCACAGCGCAGCGGAGTGTCTTTGTCACTGTTTTGTACAAAGCCAGTCCGTGTCGCTAGTCTTCTATTTATCTATAAATATACCAAGATTTAGTTCGTGGTTGAGTCTAGATTTCTAGAACTGTAGGAATTGACCTTTGTATTGGAGTTCAGTGACTATCAGTCAGGGACTTTACGACATAGCCTCGTCTGATTTTCAGATATCTTCTGGGACTCATGATTAGATGTTACCTTCTCACAAAAACACATCTGATCGTAACATATGTGATGGAGTACAATACTGTACCAAGTTTCTTTTATTATTACCTACATCTTTCTCAATGGTAGTTCACTGGGTCTATAAATCTATTATAATATTATGTATATAAATCTCCTGTTACAATGTTTGTCCGCGATGGACTCCTAAACTACTTTTTTTTTTTATGGAGAAAAGATAGCTGATAGTGCCACCGTCCCCTGCCGCCCATGGACACCTGTGACTAACTCGAAGTCTGTCACAGATGCGTTGCTACCCCTGAG